>AUXI01000499.1:0-18275 GCA_000482105.1 Crithidia acanthocephali | reverse complement strand
GTACATGTCGGGTGGTCAGCTCAAGTGCCCCATCGTCTTCCGCGGCCCCAACGGCGCGTCAGCGGGTGTAGGTGCCCAGCACAGCCAGTGCTTCGGCTCGTGGTACGCCTCGGTGCCTGGCCTGAAGGTGTGCGCGCCGTACAACTGCGAGGATGCGCGTGGTATGATCAAGGCGGCCATCCGCGACGACAACCCGGTCGTCATCCTGGAGCACGAGCTGCTCTACGGCGAGTCGTTCCCGGTGTCCGACGAGGCGGCGGACAAGGACTTCGTCATTCCGTTCGGCAAGGCCAAGATTGAGCGTGAGGGCAAGGATATCACCCTCATCGGCTTCTCCAAGGGCGTGGAGCTGTGCCTGAAGGCGGCCGAGAAGCTCGCCGCGGAGGGCGTGTCGGCGGAGGTGATCAACCTGCGCTCCCTGCGCCCCCTCGACCGGGAGACCATCTTCAAGTCCATCAAGAAGACGCACCGCGCCGTGACGGTGGATGAGTCCTTCCCGGTGTGCAACATCGGCGCCGAGATCTGCGCCTGCGTGATGGAGAGCGACACGTTCGACTACCTCGACGCACCGATCGAGCGCGTGTCGTGTGCCGACTGCCCGACGCCGTACAGCAAGGAAATCGAGATGGCCTCGCAGCCGCAGGTGGCCGACGTCGTCGCGGTCGCCAAGCGCGTGCTCAGCTAGGAGTGCTCTCGCCCTCTCCCTCTTTCTCTCTCTAACGCGCGCGCGTGTGAGTTGACACACCAAAACAACCACTCATAGCGATTCTATCCACTCGTGCCCTTCTGCGTGTGGTGTTTCTTTTATTTTTTTTCTTTTTTTGCGCTCCACCTTGGGCTGCTTGTTCCCGTTTTTCTTTTTTTTCCTTTTTAGCAAGCCAGCTTTACCTTTCTCTGTCCCTTTTTGTCGTCCTCTGCCTTCTTTTGTTTTCTATTTTCTCTTTCTTCTGTAGGCGTGTGTGTGCGTGGCTCGTGAAACGACAGCGCGGTGTTACAGCCGCAGCTCCCTGTCCTCGCAGGAAACCCCAGCGAAGACTGAAAGGGGGAGTAGTGAAGAAGCAACGATGCTCGATTTCAACGACAAAACGGGTCGCGCACACACGCAAGTGAGGAAGAAGACGGAGCAGGGAAACAAACGGACGGGGAAAGGTGCGACGGGTGCGAGTCCAAGGACAGCCGAAGAGAGAGAAAAAAAAAGAAGAATGTGGAGAAGTTCGCACTGACAACAGTTAGGTGGAGTACACGATATTGCTGAGCACGACTCTCTCCAAATCTTGCTCGCCTCTGGTCAATTCACTTGTTTTCATAATTCTCTTTTTCATCTTTTTTGATCCGAGTCTCGCTCTTTTTTCTTTAACCGTAAAACAAGATGCCTACGATCTCTTCTAGCTAGAGATGATGAAAAGAAAACTGTTGAGGCTCTAAAGGGAACTGTGTGCGACGTGTAGGTTTTCTTTTTCTATTATATTTTTTTAAAACTGCCGTGTGTCTACGAGTGTTTGTTTCTTTGGCTCGCTATTGTGTTTTTAAGAAAGACAAAAAGTACATATTAAAACGGAGAGGAAAGAAAGCAGGCGAACAACAATAAAAAAGAGGAAAGAAGAGACAAACCTGAACCTGAAAAGCATGAAACGCAGCTCCATTTTTACTCATGATCATGATGGCGAGAACTAGGGTGATGTAGTGAAGGTGAGAGTGGGGGATACAATCTTGCCGCCTTTCCTCCGTCATCACTTTTTTTTTCTCGTCTTTTTGCGTCTTTTTTGGTGTTTTTGAGAAAATAAACCGGCTCGCTCACAGGGGTCGAGAGGTGGCTGTTGATGAACGAGGAAGCAACTGTTGAAGCTGGTTTCTGTTTCTGGCTTTCGATCAAGCTCCCTCTTTCTTCCTTCACCACTTCTCGCTTTTCCCTTTTTTTTTGCTGCCGGTTGGTGTCATTTGTGTTCTTTTTCGTTTGTTCTTCTCATTGGGTTTTTATGGGACACTTTTCCCACTTCTCTTTGTACCGATTCTACACGATCCATCTTTCTTATTCTCACTTCGCCGTGTTTTATGTTGTTCCTTTCTAGTTCTGTTATCGCACATCTTTCCTCCACTTCCCCCTTATTATCTTTGTTTTTTCGCGTGTACTGTGTTGTGCACCAAACAGGGTGGGAAGCTGCAGCGGTTAAAAGAGTAGTGTTAGAGAAGAGGAAAGCAAAAGACTTTTAAAAAAAGGTCTCTCGACCATTTTTACTTTTTTTTGGTGTAAAAGGGCACCTAGCCTCTGTCCGTTAACAAAAGAAGGAAACCAACGCAAAAAAAAAAGAAGAGGCAGCTGACGAGTGTGCTGCTTTTCGGAGGTTTAAAGCTACGAGCCAAGGCACGAGTGATTTCGCTGAAAGCGCAGTGCGCGGATTTCTCTGCGGTGCAGTGGACACCAGTCAGTACATGACAAATGTGTTTTTTTGACGACTCCAGTGCAGGCAGTAGTTGTCGATGCACGAAAAGAAGTGGATGCACGCTGCAACCGTGTTTATCTGCCTCATCGATGGCAGTAAAGCAGTCATCCGCTTTTCGAAACATACCCTTTTCTGCTGGGAGGCTTCTGTCCATTCCGACGCTGTAGTTTGTCGTGCGCGGGAGCGAGACTCCATGGCTGCTAACAAACCGTGCGCAGGCATGTTGATTTCGCACTACTACGGAACTTGCTGCCTAGTGACTCTTCTCCTCTTCTTCCTCTCCCCCTTTTTCTCCTTTTTTGAGACTCACTATCTCTGTCTTGTTCTTTTTTCCTTTTTTTCTCTTTGGGTCAGCACTACTGTGGCCACTCGTCTATGCTCACACAGTACCTGCGCAAGCGGGTCTCGGTTGTCACCGTGGACGGCCGCAACCTTGTCGGCGTCCTGCACGCGGCAGATCAGCTGATGAACATCGTACTGACCTCGTGCGTGGAGCGGGTTGGTGCGGCGTGCGACGACGCCGGCGATGACCACGCAGAGGACAACAGCAGTGCAGCGGGGGCGAGCGGCGGCGGCGGCGGCGGCGTGTCGCCGTCGCCCTTCAGCCCGATCGAGGAAGTCTCGCTGGGGGTGATGATGCTGCGCGGCGCCGACGTCGTCTCCATCGCGGTGATTGACGTGTACGAGGAGGCGGGCACGAATGTGAGGGAGTGGCGAGGGCGTGACATGCCTCCTGTGGCCGCCACCATTGCCAAGCCTTGACGCTGCGTCTATGGTGTGTGGCTGTACAGGCGAGGATAGCTGTTAGTTGGCTGCTTCCTCTCCCTCCTATTTTGGTGTTGATGGAGCTCGAAAGCTATCAGGGAGGGAAGTAGGAAAACGGTTGTTTTTTGTTGTTGTTGCTGTTGTTGTTTTTATGCAAGCACGTGTCGTCAGATTATTTGCTTGTCAGCCGTATAAAAAGTGCACTGGCCCAAATATAAAAAAAACTTTTAATACATATTACCCCTTTAAAAAAAAGTACTAATAAACAGTCCAGATCAAAGCCGAAGCATTGCAGAGTGAGGAAACGCTGCAGCTCTTCCTCTCAACAGTGCTCAATGAGAAACCCATCAAAAAAAAAACGTTCGCAAAACACACATCTTCGAGCGGTCTTTCCTCTTAACTTTTGTGTGCGGGATGTCGTACCACCTTCGCTTTTCTTTTTTTTCCTCTTTCTTTCTCCCACCTCTTATCGCAAACGACCGTCAGAACAGCACAGTTGAGAACAACTATAAAGGATAAGTGCTTGGTGACTCGGCCAGAGGACTCGGTGTACTTTGAGAAAAGGTGGGCAACCAGCTCGCTCTTCACGGTGTCACCCCTGTGTCTCTCCCACACACACACACATTCCAATGCGCACCGGAGTGCAGCAACGCTACTACGACGTCTTGCGCCGCGAGGACCGCAGGAAGCCGCCGGCGCAGTCGGTGGCCGGCTCCAGCAACGGCTCCACCCTCATCTCCACCTCCTGCCTCACCAGCTCCGCCAACAAGCGTGGCACTGCTGCTGTGCGGGCGGAGGCCAGCCAAGCCGCCGCTGCCGGCGCAGCCTCCGCTCACCTGTGGGACCCGATCGCGCAACTGCACCTCGACCCCACCACGGTCGTGTCCTTGCGCGAACTCGCGTGCGACCGCCGCGGCCTCACCGCCCTGCATCCGCACTTCCTCCGCTTTGAGCAGCTCGAATCTCTCGTGCTGGACCACAACGCGCTGCGGACAGTGCGGCACCTCCTGCCGCCATCGCACCTCACCGGTGCGCACACCGCCTCGGCCTCCACCGCGTCTGTGAGCAAAACAGCCTCCGCGGCGGCGGCGTCGCTCTACAGCGGATGCCGCCGCCTGACACGTCTGCACCTGAGCCACAACGAGCTGCGCGATGTGGCGGCTGACACCGACATCCCACGACTGGTGCTGCTGGAGCACCTGAACCTGGCCCACAACCAGCTGACGGACCTGGACAAAACCCTGAAGCCGCTGCGCCGGCTGCGGCACCTGCGATACCTCGACCTCCGCCACAACCCCCTCGTTGACGCGCCGTCGTACCGCCAGCGATGCGTGGCCGCCTTGCCGCAGGTGGAGGTGCTGGATGGGCTCACGGTCACCGCGGAGGAACGCCGCGACAGCACCACCGCGGACGCACACGACGGCCTCCTGCAGAGTCGTCTGATGGGCGGCACCGCCCGCGCCACGACGGCAGCGCGGGGCAACACGACGACGCTGCTGACGACGACGTCCAGCGACGCCGACGGCGGCCTTCGCGCGCTGTCGGACACGCACCACACGCACCAAAAGGCCCCGACCTCCCGCTTCGCCAAGTCTGCCATCGCGCAGGACCTTGACGTGCGGTACGCGGCGCACCTTCAGCAGCAGCAGCGGGACAAAGCGGCGGCCGTCGAGGCGCGTGTCGCGGCGGAACGACAAAAGAATGAGACGTGGGAGGCTTTCCACGCGGTGTGGGCGCTCTCCCAGCCTGGTATGCCGCTGTCCGAGGAGGGGTGGCGTGCCACCATGACCGCGGTGGGGGCCGCCGACGCTAGCCCGGGAGGAGCCCTTCCACCGCATGCGTACAACAACAACAACAACAACAACAACAACGGAGGCGGCGGTGTGGCGGGGGACGGCGCGGCCGCAGGTTTGTCGAGTACCGGCAGCAGCGCCAGCAACAACACCAACGGCGCTGGATCGCGGTCGGCACGCAAGCTGCCCTCTGCACCGCAGCCTCAGGGGGCGGGTCTGGCCAGTCGTCCTCGCACACCGATCTCCACGCGCATCGCACACTTACCGCTGGGCAATGCACTGGAGGACAGCGGGAATGCGGTAGTGGCGGCCGCCGCGGCGGTGAGGAGCGTCGAAGTGCCGCGAGAACGACTGCTGCCACCGATCACTTCGCCACCACCGCAGCAGCAGCAGCAGCAACAGCCGCCGTCGCTGGAGAAGGACACGACGCTGCACGACAGTCCCTATTTCCGCACGGTGCGCGGCACCGGCACGGCGCACGCAGACGACCACTCCATGACGCTCTCGCGTGCTGCCCGTGACCCGTCACCGGAGCGTCTCACCGCCCTGCAGCAGGCCCTGCAGGCGTCCACCAGTGTTCTGCGCGCTGCCAACGCCTACGACAGCAGTGGCGATGAGGCGGCCACCACCTACCGCCCCTCGCTCGTGTCCTCCGCCTTCCCCGCCTCGGATCAACGAAAGTCCGGTGGTGGCAGTCTTCTGCCGGCCCCGGCGGTGCCGCCGCTGCCGTACACGCGCAACGGTGGTGGTGGTGGGTGGGGGCGGTGTAGCAAGCGGCACCCTGCCGGTCGACATAGACAGCCTGCGTGTGATTCAGCGGAACAAGCACGCCCTCATCCCCCCGCCGTGGGAGCGCGACGATGGCACGCGAGGTCGCCACGCCACCAAAGG
Source organism: Crithidia acanthocephali (assembly GCA_000482105.1). NCBI lineage: Eukaryota > Euglenozoa > Kinetoplastea > Trypanosomatida > Trypanosomatidae > Crithidia > Crithidia acanthocephali. Next base: position 12,385 of record AUXI01000499.1, on the reverse strand, counting down.
CGGTGCGAAGGCTTCCATCCCGCGCTGCCTCGGTGGCGTGCAGCCCAACACGATGGTGCAAGAAGCCCTCGTGGAGGTGCTGGTGCTGCTGCATCAGCTGTTTTCCATGGAGGAGCTGCACCTGCTCGAGGTGGAGTACGGCAGAGTGGAGCTGCTGCGACTGCTGCCTCTGCCGGAGTGGTCGGCCAACTGGGACGCCGTGTCGGCCGCCGAGGACACCGCGTCACCGATGGACACACTTCACGCCGCCAGGCAGGAGATGCTGCTACTGCGGCGGCCTGGGGCAACGGTGGCTGGGGGGGCGGGTAGCAGCAGCGGCGGTGGCGGCGGCGGCGCTGGTGGCAACAACCGCCGCCTCGCGACGGAGGAACGGAAGAAAGGCGCAGGAGGCGCCGGGGTGGCAGGCCGCGGTGGCCCGGGGCAGCGCTCGACCTCAGTGACCGGCAGCACCATCAGCGCCAACGCAGTCGCCGCCAACGGCAGCAGCAGCAACGGGGCGGGGGCGGCACTCTCGTCCAACGAGATGGCGGCGGCCGCCATTGCCGCCGCCCGCGCTGCACTGCCGGTGGCCCCCACGCAGGTGTGGGACCTCTTCGTCCACCCGTACTTTGCCGGCACCGCGGCGGCCCCTGCGACGACGGCTGCGGCCAGTGCCAGTGCCGCCTCCCGCCCCTCCCCTGCGGGTCAGAGCAAGGGCGGGGATGGAGGCACCACCGCCACAAACACCAGCACAAGCAACAACAGCGGTGGTGGGGGTGTCAACGCACCTGCCGCTGCAGGGGCCGCCGCAGCCGCAGCCGCGGTGGATGAAGTAACGCTTTGCGACCCAGAGGCGGTGCAGCAGCTCGTCCGCCCACTCGGCCCCTACGAAGCTCGCGTCCTCAGCTCTTTTCTCAAATTACTGAAGCCGGTGCCAGCGGTGGACGTGAAGGTGCTCTGTGCCGAACTGTGGGACTTCCACGACGTTGTGCACCGGGTGTCCATGGCCGCCTCCGGGGCCAATGCAGCAACCGGGGCCACCGCAGCATCTGCGGCGGCAGCAGCAGCGACAGCAGGTGACGGCGGCCGCGGCGGTAATGGCGGCGTGTCGAAGCACAAGAGAGAAGGGGCAGGGGTTGTCGCAGCGGCGGACGCAGACGGGCACGATGGAAAGCGGCGTTGCATGAAGGGCACCACCACAACTGCTGCTGCGGGTGTGTCCACCGGAGGCGCTGCGGCTGGGCATGGGCACGAGCTAGGCGGACCGAAAGTGAATGGCACCTCGCCAGCACTCACACCGCAGCTGACCGTGTTGTCAATCCTCACCGCGCTGCTTTTTCACCCCGGCTTCGTACGCGCACGGCTGCAGCAGTGGGAGCAAGAGTTGGTGCACCGGACGATGGCCGCTGCCGCCGCAGCCCCCGCCACGGCAACTACCGCCACCACCACCGCCACCACACTCGCGAGCGGTAAGGGGGAGGGCAGAGGCGGTTCCGGTGGGGCGTATGCGAGCAAGACCGCCTCGGACCCCACTGGCTCCCCCGCAGCGGCAGCTGGCGTGGCGGCGCCTTTGTTTTCTTCAGCGTCCGCCGCTGTGACGCCGCTGTCCCGCCTCTTCCACCGTGTACAGGAGCTGAAGGCACACGTGGCGCGAGTGGAGAAAGCGGCGGCGAGGTTGGCGGACGGTCGCGCGGATGCGAAGGGGCACCCGGACGCTACGTCCTCTGCCGGCTTTGTAGACCCAACGCAGGTGCTCATGGCGTACCAGTGAGGCGTGGCACGTGTTTCCCACAACGAATCACACGGCGTCGCGCATGGGTCCGTTGCGACTGGATGTAACATAACTACGCGTTGAATCCAGGTTTTCTTTACCTCATTTCGTTTCACATGCTCCTCGACCGTCTCCATCTTTTTTTTTGCAACTCATGTACAGTATAGGAGCACTCTTCCTCTCCTTTGCTCGTTGTTTTGTTTTTTTGTTTTTTGTTGTTGTTTTGCACATGTATTTCTCTCTTCAACACTTCTCTTGTATTCCGACTGAATCTTATCTATCATCTCCAACCACTAAAACAAGCGTAGCCGTGCGTGTACGTCGGTGAGAACCACTTACTGTGTGCCCTTTCAATGTGAAACAAAGCAGAGAATATCAGACTTGTAGTCTTGGCAAACACTACCTATCTCTCCTCTTCCACTTCACTTATATATATATATATATATGTTGTTGCTGTTGCTGTTGCTGCCTTTCAACGAACCCAAATGTCAGCAGTGTCTCTCACTACGCTACACAAAAACTGCTTTACGAGAGCTGTTTCTGTATTTCAGTGCACCGTCACCGCAACAGGGAAAACAACGCCCCTCTGTCAATCACCTCATTCTTCTTTATTACATTTTGACCAGCCAAAGTAGACGCGAAGCTTTGTCCTGTTCGCAACAATCATGCTCCTTCGGTCGAACACTCTTCTGCAGCGGAGGTTGCCGAGTAGCTTAGCGGCATTCCTCCGCCCCCGCAGTCTTCCCTACACCTCTTCCTCCCCTCTGTGGACACTGTATCGCGGCTGTGCATCCGGTCCTTCCGGTGTGGACCCGAGCACCGGCAAAGGCAACTACTTCGCGTTCTTTCAACTCTCCACACACCCCGAGCTTGACGTGGCGGCGCTGCAGAAGCTGTACCACAACCTGCAGCGTCGCGTCCACCCTGACCAGCACCAGGTGCAGCAGCGCGAGCAAGCAGAACAGCAGCAGCAGCAGCAGCACGGTGCGAGGTCCTCGTCGCCGTGTGTGCCCGATGCAGCGGCACAGCGGAGCAGTGTGGACATCTCCACCTACGCGAATGCAGCCTACGAGGCGCTACGCAGCCCGTACACCCGTTGCCGCTACCTCTCCCGTCTGGTAAAAGCGCAGGAGGTCAAGGGCGGCCCTCTGACACCTGCAGAGGAGGAGGAGCTGATGGTGGAGGACGACCGCCGCACCATGCAGGCGCGCGAGACCTGCCCCGATGCCCCGATGGACCAAGATTTTCTCATGGAAATGCTGTCGATCAGCGAGCTGATCTTCGCCGGCGACGCTGCCGAGGACGCCGTGCGGAAGCAGTGGACGGTGCTGCGCGCGGACTTGGAGGACCGCGCGGTGGGTTACTTTCAAGACGCGGTGAAGGCGTGGAAAGCGGGCGATATGGCGGCGTTCCACCACACCGTGCAGGAGTGGACCTACGTGAACAACGCTTTGAACAACTTGAAGGAGCGCATGCTGCAGTGTGCATAGCGGCGCAGAGAGGGGGCGCGTGAAGACCCGATAGGAGAACGTGAGCAGCACGTGCGATCTCTCCACTGCGGTGTGTTTTTTTCTTCTGTGTGTGTGTGTGTGTGTTGCAGGTCGTTATAAAATGAGTGTTGGCCTGTCTCACTTCGTATCGGTTGTCTTTGCCCTTTCGTCCTTGATAGCTGTCACGCTCAACTAGTTCACATATGCTTTTTCTTTTGCACGTGGCGGTCACTGCACTTTTTCTGTGTGTGTGAGAGTGTGCCACCTTTATATGTACTATCGAAGTCGCAAGTCGAGATCGTCAACGCGAGCGACACCGGAAACTGTCGAGGTGAGGGCGGAAAGGCGTGAGGTCAATTGTGTGTACTGCTTATACGTTTGCACCTCTCCATGTGTTCGACTTCTCTGAGCTGAAGAGCTTTTAGCGCAGACGTGTGAACGTCATTGAGGGCTGTGCAGCGATGCGGCAAAAAGGAGACGGCTGTCCATTAGGCACCGTGCGCATTTCAAGCTCCGCACGCACAGCCTGAGATCGCCTTCAACGTTCCAATTTACAACTTTTTTGATGTTTTTTTGTCAGCAAAAGACTCAATCTCTCTCTCTCTCTCTCTCTCTCTCTTTCTCTATCTGCCTTTCCCTTTTTTTTTCTATCTCTTTCCCCTTCCTCCTCTTTTGTCCTCGCGCACGACTTCACCACGCCAATGGAAGGATCTTGGAAATCGTCTAGCTCATCTACTGCGCAAAATACACGCAGCTTCTTCTCTCTTTTTTTTTCTTTCATTAGCGAAGTCACACACACACACACACACACACACACACACACACACACACACACGCTCCTCTCTTCTGCTTTTTTCTCCTTTAGACCACGCGTGTTGATAATGGGTGGAGAACAACTCACGTAAACCAAAGTACGTTTTTTGCTTCTCTGCTCTATCGCAAGTGTTGCTGTATAGACCTTCTTCATTTATCTCGTTTTTTTTCCTTTTCCTTTTCTTTTATTTTTGTTTCTTCACGGCTGTGAACTTGGGCACACAAGATACCTTCCACGTCAAGAATCGCTCCTTTTCTTTTTGCTTGTTTCTCTTTTACCTCCTTGTTTTAGTATTTGTATTGTTTTTCTTTTTTAATTATTGAATACCGGTGTCACTGTTGTTGTTTTAACCCACAGACTTAATTTCTCACGTTCTTGATTCACTTGTGTTAGCGTTCACCTCGACAAACACCGGTCGTACATGTAAAGGGGCATCAGCGTGTTAGCCCAATTGCTTCACCAAACTCTTCATCTTTTCTTCTTCTTTGTTCTTTTTTAAATACTCGGCTTTTTTTTGTCAATTCTCCACTGTAAGATTATTTTCAATCGTCTCCCTTCTTCCTTTCTTTTTTTTCTTTTTTGCTGTGCTGCCTTCTCTTTTATATTTTTGCACAGAATCTACTTGTGCTCGTACCTTTTCTTTTTTCACTCTGACCATTACATATATATATATACTCCCTTTAAAAGGAGGCAGTACTTGCAAGTAGAACTCCTTCAACTTTGCCCTTCGCGTTGTTTGACGACCAACATCTATCTGCGGAATCCAGTGACAGCAGAAAAGCGAAAAGGACTATTTTTTTGTCTCTTGTCGTTTGATTGGTTGTTATTCTCCACATTACTCCTCTGATCCCTTACATCAGAGCTCATTTTTGCTCGTTCCTAGAATTACTATTTGTTTTCCCTTTTGTAAATACAATACGGTTTCTTTCCGAATTTCTTCTTTGTTGTTTTCTTTTGTTCGTCTTCTATTTCTCTGGTCGTCAAAAAAAAAACTATATATACTTTTTTTTTTGCGTAGTGCCTGTGTCGTGGCTGTCTTTCTAAGAAAGGAAAGCGAAGACTTATCCTCATTCCTTGTTTCATTCTTTTTTTGTTTGTTTGTTTGTTTTTCATATCCGTACCTGTGTGTAAACGTATTGTAGCGCAGCATATCTGTGACGCGCTAGCAATTGCTTTTCTCAGCTTTTTGCTTTTTCCTTCTCATCTCTGCCTCACCATCTCATTTGTCTCCGAAGCAAACTGCCAAGAGATCATTTTATTCACCACCTTTTCCTTTTTTTTTAGAGGGGGCAAACTACCCGTTTGTGAAGACTTCTCGTGAGGCTACGTCTCTTTCTAGTTCTGATCTCGTCTTAAATTGAGGGAGTGGTTATACTGTTTCGTATTGTTTTTTTTTATTATTATTATTTATTCAGAAACTATTCGCTCTCACTTTATCAACGAAAAGTGTGACCTTCTCTTGTTTTTTTTTCTCTATTTCTCTCTTTCTTGTTGAATCTGTCCTGTGACTATTTGTTCTTTTTGTTCATCGATTGCAATCAAAAGTACGTTCAATAGCGACTTGTAGTGTTTGTTTCTACGTGTTTCAATCTCTTTTCTTTTCTTCTTTTTCAGATCTCCCCTTTGCTACTGCTGCCCTTTCGTGCTTGACGAGTGTTTCATCACACGGCTATCAGCATGTCAGTGCAGCATCCCTTCTCAGCGTCGCCGCAGGCGCCGGGTGGCGGCATGCGTGCCCACAGCACACCCCAGCAGCAGCCAGCTCCTAGTGTGTTCCTGCCCTCCGCTGTGCCCAGCTCTGCCAGCCTGCGTGGCGGCAGCGCCACCGCCCTGCCGCAGCCCTTCCGCCGCCCGCAGTTCGAGCGGGCCAGCGCACGGCTGCCGGCGAGTCCACCACCACCGCACGCGCAGCTGACCGCCACACCTCCGCTCAGCGCCAGTGCACCGGGTGGCCTCGCACGCCTCGCGCCGCACAGCCCGTCCATCACTCGAGCTTCACTTGGGGCCTCGCCGCGGCAGTTCTCCGCCTCCATGCGCGGCACACCGGCAGCGCAGCGGATGCACTCGGCCAGCTACTCTGCGCGCACCTCTCAGGCACCCGCGGCACCCACCACAATAGCCACCGCTGCTGCCGCTGCCGCCGCCACGGCGAAGGCACGCACCAGCTCCTTCTCCCCCTCCTCCCAGTACCCTGACATCTCGTCCTCCGGCACCTCGCCCGCCTCCACGCCGGCTGACGGTCCGCTGTACTACGTGGTGGGGAGTGCAGTGGTGAACCCCCAGCTGACGGTGTCGCCGTCGGTGCAGGCGGAGGTGTGCGGGGTAACCACCCTCGCTGCGCTGCCAGATGCGATGCGCCGGCCCTCGATTGGCCCGCAACTGCACAACACGCACGCGGCGGCCACCGCGTCGGCAGCGTCGCGCGGTGCAGGCGTAACCGCAGCAAGCGAGGCTGACAAGACGGTGGTCTGCGTGGAGGGCATCCACAGCCGCCGCCCCGTGGCCGCCGCGGACACCACGCCGTACGTGCAGCAGGCGCACGAGGGCCACGCCGGCTCCCTGGCGGTGCTGCGGCAGCTCTACGGCACCACCGCAGAGGACGTGATCGAGGTGGCGCAGACGAACCCCCGCAGCGGGATGTTGGAGCCGCCGCGGCTGCAGTACCACACCGCGCAGGAACTCCTGCCTGAGCTGACGAGCACAGAGGCCCAGCTGAAGGCGATGGCCAACGCCCGCCGCCGCATTGACTGGGATGTCAGCATCCCGACCGCGGCCACGCTGCCCCCGCCGGCCATCACCTTCACGACGGCGAACGGCACACCTGTGACGACGCTGTCGACGGTGGTGTTCAGCGTGGACACGAGCACCCTCGTGCTGCAGCGCGACTACGCCGCGGAGAAGGCGATGGCAACCGCGGCGAGCAACAGCAATGCGGGCGGTGGCAGCCGCACCTCCACGCAGGGGGACACCCACAGCCCGGCTGCCACGGTGGTGCCGCCCACTGCCGCGACAACGCTGTCTGCACAACACGCCGCGGCGCGCACGACCGGCGCGACCAAGGCACCTGTCTTTCAGGAGGAGGAGAAGGTCGGCCTGGATGTTAGCCGCGAGGACCGCATCGGCAGCAGCGGGCTGTACCGCGTTCGCCACCTCGTGGGCCTCCGCCAGGGTCTCGGCGAGATGGTCGGGTTGGACCGCGTGATGGAGTACGAGGTGCAGACAACGTCGTCGAAGCTGTTCATAGTGCAGCCTTCCATCGACGCCGCGACGGGCGATCTGTTGATGGAGCTGAACACGTCCCTGCAGGGCACGGCGAAGCTTGTCATCGTCGGTGTGGACTGCGGGAACATCGACGTCGACACCGGCGACGTGCAGCGCAGCAGCAACACCCTCGTCTGCTTCGTGACGCTGAAGCACAACACCAGCGCTGGGCTGCGGGATCGCAGTTTGGTCAGCGTGGCCCTCGACGGTGGTCCGCAGTACGCCTGCGTGCCGTCCGCCTCCACACGCGCACCCAGCGCAGGCAGTCGCACCGGCGTCCACCACGGCGGCGGCGGCGTCACCGGGAGTGCCTTTGCCGGGGCAGCCAACGCGGGTCGTGACAGCATGAGCAACCCCAACCTCATCAACGGCAGCAACAACGACACCGCCGGCAGCGACGGCTTTGCTCTCTCCCTCGCACACTTCAGTCAGGAGCTCGCCGCGGCAGAACGGCCGGGCAGCCGCAACCTCTCCCTCAGCCGTGACGCCTCTGCCGCTGCAGCGCACAACAACAACAACAACAACAACTCTGCGGATCCAGCCCACCGGCACAGCCTCAATGTGCAGAGCGTCGTGGCACGCACCGCCGCCTTGGCCGAACTCGGTGCCAACGGCGGACGCCTCGGCGGCGGTGGCTCGCCGGTTTCCGGCGCGTACACGAACGGCAATCGCAGCCCCACCAGCAGCAGCAGCCGCGCAGGCCGCCGCCCTCGCACTGCTGTCAGCGGCCCGGGCAGTGGCAACAGCATCGCTCACTACCTCTTCCCCCTCACCAACCCACATGACCTGCGCTACCGCCACTACACGGAGTCGTTGCGCCTGTGCCGGCTGCAGCACATCGCCCGCCAGCAGGAACGGGAGCGGCAGGAGGAGGCCCAGCGCCGCCGCGAAGCGCTACCCGCCGTGTCCTCAAAGTCCATCTCGAGTGCAACGAACGCGAACACGGTCAGCAGCAACAGCAACAGCAACAGCAACAGTAATAGTCAGCAGCAGCGGAACCAGACGGCGAACGCCGACAACTGGTCCGACGACGACGACGACGACGACCAGATGATCAGCAGAGAGTTGTCGGAGGAGAGTCAGAGCCGCAGCCAGGGATCGGCGGCCACCACCATTACGACGACGTCTGCTGCCGCCGGTGCGGACAAGAAGAAGCCGCGTCGCAAGTCGGTGGTGGAAATCCTGGAGCTGGAAGACGAGTTCGATCATAACAACCCCGTGGCGATGCCCACCATGACTGGGATGGCGTCCCTCGGCTCCCACTACGGCAGCAACGTCGGCACCACCCGTCGCATCCCCTCGATGCAGCGCCTGCGCAGCGAGCCACTCGGCCGCCGGCCAACCCCGCCCAGCCTGGTCGAGGACGCACGGGATGCAGCGGCGCTGCACGAGCTGCGTCGTCCCCGCTACCCAAGCACGCTCTTCTGTATGAACACGGTGCAGTCGCCCGTGAGCTACCTGCGCCTCACCGTCTGGCAGGACCGCCTTCTGCTCCTCTTCACGGAGGAGGACAAGGAGCTGCTGCGCAGTGACCAGCGGGCACGCTTTAAGCGGGAGGCACGGCAGGAACTGACGGAAGGCTCCCTCGCTGGCATGCTGAGCAGCACCTTTGCATGGAGCACGAATCCCGGCAGCAGCACCAGCATGGGCAACCGCAAGCTCTCCATGCAGGGCCGCCGCGCCTCCTCCGTCTTCACCGCCCGCAACCTCAACTCGGCCGGCAACCACAACAACGTCAATGGCGCAGCGGAGAGCACACACGGCAGTGGCTTCGCCGCCTTCACGAATAGAGGCAGCGGTGCTCTGCACCGGTCCACCACCAACGCTGGCAACACTGGCAACACGGAGCGGCCCTTTGCGATGATTCGTCGTCTCATTCTGTGTCTTGCCCTCGAGGAGGAGCGCAGCTCGGTACAGCTCTACGCCGACGTGGTGCAGCTCTGCTCCCACCTCTGCCACAGCGCACTGCTCAAGACGATGGCACTGACACGGGGGACGCGGGACGGGTTGCAGCAGGCCGCCGCAGCCGTCCTCGCCACCGGCTCGCCTACACCGTCGCCGAAGGCAAAGGGGGGAAAGGCCGCGGCAACCACCGCGCCAGTGTGGGAGGGCAACTCCACCCTCTCCGCGGCAGACCGGGAGTCGCTGCGGCTGCTGGCCGACACGTTGGAACTCGCGTTGACTGTCACCCTGCTGCTCGGCGCCTACGGCAGCGCCGTCGAGTACGCCGTGCAGCGCGTCCACGCCCTCTGCCTCCTCGAGGGTGACACCACCGCCGTTGTGAACGCGGCGCAGCGGGACCTCGTCGAGGCCTACCTCTTCTACGGCGACTACACCACCGCCCTCACCATCGCCGAGGACGTGGTGATGCTGACGGAGCAGCTGTGCGTGGCGGCGCCCGACGCGTACGAGGTGGCCGAGGCGGAGGCGCTCTGCACGCTGGCCTGCTGCGCGGCTGGCCGACGGGACCGTCTCGCCCACTACATCACCCAGCTGGAGAGGAACGTGCTGCCGATCGAGCACGGTGCGACGGTGCCGCTGCCGTTGCTGCAGGCACAGCTGCGGCTGGTGTTGAGCTTCGCGAAGCTGAACCTAGCTCACGCAGGGGTGGGGCGGGTTCAGCGTCGTCAACGGCGGTAGCCCCGGCGGAGGTTGTGGTGCTGGTGCGGGAGGCCGTGCACCTGCTGCGCGGCGATGGCGACCTGCAAGAGATGGAGCAGAGTTTCTCCACCGTCTTCCCGAGCCAGGCACGGCTGCTGGCGAACCTCGACGCGAGCAACACGAACATCCCCCTCTCCGTGCGGGGACGGCTGGCGAGCATGGTCAGCTGCAGCATCACGGCGGGCCCGCAGCCGACAAATCGCTCCGCCACCGACTTGAACGGCGGCGAGGCGGCCGTGCAGAAGATGATGGCGGCACAGAAGCGGCTGCGGTGGAACCTTCTCTCCTTCGCCGGCGCGCTGCTCGTCGAGAGCGACGAGGCGGCGGAGGGGATTGAGGTGATGGAGAGCACCGTGAAGGAGTTGGTGCTGGGCCAGCACCGCTACGTTGAACGCAACCACCGCGCCTCCATCGCAGCGATTCTGTGGGTTGGCCTGGTGCTGTCGAAGAGCTGGGCCCAGCCAACCTCGAAGGAGGACTTCTCCACGATGCTGAAGGAGGTGGCGAACCGCGTGGTGCGCATCAAGGGCCCGCTGCACCCCTTTGCGGCGGCGGCCAACCTGCAGTACGCGAACGTGGCGCACCACTCACTGAACAGCCGCCACGGCTTGAGCCTCGTCTCGCGCAGCCTCTCCGTGCTGGAGAATGCCGTCAGCTCGCAGTCGCACTACCTGCTCGTGGCCCACTACGTCTTTGGGTCGATGGCGGAGTCCCAGCAGCGGTGGCGGCCGGCGCTGGAGCACCTCAGCGCGGCCTACGCCATTGCCCAGGCCAGCCACCTGTGCGACCGCGATCTGCAGCACCTCGACACGCGTTTCCTCGGCGCACTCCTAAAGTGCCCATTGACGGCGGTGGTGGACGTCGACACGACGGCGCTGCGGAGTCACGTGGAGGGGCGGCTGTCGCGGATGCGGCAGTCCGCCGGCCCGCACAGCGAAGCCCTCGTGGAGCCGCTGTGGAACATGGCGGAGGTGCACTACCTCTTCAAACAGCCCGCGGAGGCGGCGGAGTGCCTGCAGGAGGCCACGCGTCTGCTGGACCGCCGCGGCGTGCTGCTCGCGTCTGCAGAGGCGGTGCGGCCCGTCGATGTGTTGCGGCTCGATCATCAACAACAGCAGCAGCAGCAGCAAAGCGACTCTACCGGTGCTGCGGAGGCGGAGAGCATCCAGCAACTTGTGCAGCAGCGCAACACCCTCGTGCAGACCTCCTTTGACTCCGTCACCCAGGTCCTGCGCCTCGCCAACACGCTCTACATGCTCGGCGCGGTGCTCGAGTCGCAGGCCCGCACCGCGGAGGCGCAGGAGCGCTACGAACAGTGCATGGCGCTGCTCGAGGCGGTGCAACTCGGCAGCGACTCCCTCCCCGCCGCGCATGTGATGATGACCATCGCGAAGCTGCTGTACACGACGGCGAACACCGGGGATGCGCTGGGGTGGGCGCACAAGGCGGAGCTGGTGTTGCACATTCATCATCGCAAGCAGTGGCCGCTGGAGCTGGAGAGCGCAGAGAAGTTGGTGGCGACCGTCGAGCGTCGTCTGTACGAGGACGAAGGTACCTACGTTGTGCAGAGCGACTTTCCCGCGCAGGATGGACTGCCCCAACTCCTGTGAGTGTTGTTCATGGTGACGACAAGAGAGAGAGAGAGAGAAAGAACTGTATCTTCCTACTGCGCCGTTTTTCGCTTTATTTTTCTTTCTTTCTTTTGTCGTCCTGGCATCAAGCGTTGACTCTTTTGTGTACGATACGTGATACTCCGGTTCACTGCGTTTGATTCTTCCAAAATGAGTTCGTTTTTTGTCCCCTCTCACTCTTTCTTTCTACTTTCTCTCTTGTTTCTCTGAGTGCTGATGGCTTTGCAGTTCTCCGTGCGCACGTCTTCCTGTTATTTGCTGGCAACCTTTTCTCTGCCTTTCCTGTTCCCGTGCTTCTTTTTGTTTTGTCTCGCTCGGTTTGTCTTCGTCGAACATTCTATGAAGGCTGTGTGCTCTCATGTTTGTTGGTTTTTTTTTCTCTTTTTCATTTTTATTTCCGAAGAACACCACATTTTAATCTTGTCTTTCTTTAAGTCACTTTAATCTGTTCTCAAACTATTCATTTTTTTCTGGAGGTAATCATGTACATAATCATAAATAGTGTCATGTATGTATGATACATAGGCAAAAGGTACGTCTAACACATGCACACACACACGACAGTGTTGGAATCTTCTCCCCTTTTTCCTTGGTTGTTGTCACCATTGACGTTGCTGATCGTCAAGAAGGTTATCCTACGCAGCGTCCGCAAGATGTGCGCAAGCAGCAGGCTTTGAGCGAAAGAAAGCGACAGCCTTGCTTGCTTTTTTTTTTTGGCGTCGGAATTGTTGTTGTTTTCCCTTTGCGAGCTCTGTCAGACATATCCTGCTCTCGCTCT
>AUXI01000498.1:0-18415 GCA_000482105.1 Crithidia acanthocephali | reverse complement strand
CACTGTAAAATAAGAATAAACAACAAAAACAATCGGACGGTTCGACTGCAATGTGTGTGTGGTGCGTTTTTTTTCGTCGAGAAAAGATACACTCTCAAAAGAGCAGAGAAAGGACCACGAGGAGAGAACGAGCAAGAGAAAGTGAAGAGAAAGAGAGAAAGATCCAACTGTGGTGGCAAAGCACCGTGCAGGGCAGGTAGCTCGTGATCTTTTCCACAGTACAACAGCAACAACAAAACCGTCGAGGCTAAAAAAGAAAAAAAAGAGGAGATGGGGAGACGACAACCGCAATTACAGCAAGAGAATGAAGTTTAAACGGGTATGCTTCGTAGCTGTTGCTTCCTTCAACGACGAATGGTCGTCATTCAGCACACGAGATGGCCTGAGTTTTTTTTTTTTAATGCCAAGCGACGACACCGTAGTCACTCCACGGCAGGTACATATTTTTTGTTTGTATTTCTTCAAAGCGCTTTAGAGGAATAATAATAAGAACAGAGTTAAGGGTGTGTGAGTAATCAACGAGGAAAATGCAACCAACAACAACAACAACAAAAAACAGAGAGCCCACATGACTTCTAAGCGGTCAGCACCTAAGAAATGCAGTTGCTGACCTTCGCAGCATCTCCAGCAACAATCATCCATACAAGGCTGGATAAAAATAGCACCGAAATCAAGACAAAAAAAACCGACAAAACAACAAAAACAACAGCGAGACCACTCTTCGTAGGGTCATCAGCCATCCACTAATCCTCAACAAACTGCTGAATCGAAATGGTTTCCTCTGCCACGCCGGGTGCAAAGGCAGCCGCTAAATCCGCTGGTGTCCGCAGTGGCGTGTTACTCTGCGCGGCGTACACCACCTCCCACCGCATCTGCGCGAACACGTCACTCAGCTGACGCTGCAGCGTCTCCAGTGCAACGTGCACGTCGCCGGGTCTCTGCTCACTTGCGTGCAGCGCGGCAAGCTGTGCGATGGCGAATTCATGCAGCAGCGAGGCGTGCAGCACGTGCACGCCGTCCACCATCGTGCACCGGCCGAGCTGCAGCAGGGTGTGCGCGGCGGCGTTGGCCAACTCCCGCAGAGCCGCGGTCGTCTCCGTACACCCGTCCTTTCCGTTTTCCGCTGTCACGACCGATTGCGTGTCCACGCAAGTGTTGTTGCTGCTGCGTGTGCCACTCTCTGCCGCTGTGTTTGCTGCACCACCGAGCACATCTTCATCCAAGTCGTACGCCCACTGCCGCTGCTGCTGCTTTTTCGGAGGTGATGCTGCCGCAGACCCTGGCTCCGACAACACAGCGGCCACCTTGGCCACGAGCGAACGCAGCTGCGGCAGGGCCACGACGTCCCACTCGGATTCCCGCAACACACCGCCGTCCCCCGCTGCAGCAGAAGCTTCCTCAGCGACTGCAGCCCCACCGTTGGGGTCGGCCCTGTTGCTGCGGATGCTCTGGCGTGTCTGTACGAGGCGGCGCACGGAGCACAGTGGACCAACGGCGGCTTCCAGCGCCTGCGCCATCGGGCTGCCATCGACCACCGCGAGGACGCGCATGTTCTTATCCACCTGCAGCCCCACCGGTGCGAGTGCGCTGCCTTCCCCCACGCCGCCGCGGCGCACCGTCGCGGCAAACCGCAGCAGCGGGTACTGCCGGACGGTCAGCGTGACGGACTCGGGTGGCAGCGTCGTGACGGTCACGGTGGACGTCAGGCCCGTCAACGTCTGGGCGGGCTGCGCGGCGGCCAACAACTCCGCGCGCAGCTCGCCGTGGTGCCGCACTGTGTGCTGGTTCACCCGCTCCACAAAGTAAAGGTAAAAGGAACGTGTGATGACGTGGGCGGCCGTACTCGATACAACGGCCGGAGAGGAGGAGGAGGAGGAGGAGGAAGAGAACCCACTCTCGCCCTCGCGCGTGCTCTCCACGCCGTCGGCATCTCCGTTGGACGGTGGGTGCTGCTGTGGTGCGGCGCGACGTGTCGAGACAAGCCGCAGCGTGTCTGCGATGCGGGTCCCCTGTGACTGCTTCGCGGCGAAGACGTGAAAGCTGAAGTACCGGTTCTGCTGGACCGCCTTGAGTCGGCGAGTGCCGTGCTGCAGCCGCACGCCCCACTTATCGCGTGTCTGGTCGGTCAGCAGAAGCCGGTTAATGGCGAGGGTGACGCTGCTGCGGCTCAGCTGCGCGGCGGTGTAGGGACGCACCGCACACTGCGGCGTGGCAAGACCCTCCAGCAACGCACCGTCCACCTCCACGGTGGGTGTGGGGGCCGGGGTGGGGGTGGCAGCGGGACGCTCGCCAGCTGCTTCGGCCTCCATGCCGGTCATGCGACGGCGAGAAAAGCGCGAGGCGTTTGTGGGAGGGGCGGCCGACGTCGCCGTGGCGGATGCGTGCGGCTCGCCTGCACCCGCTGCGCCATCCAGTGCGGTGCACATGCGGTAACTCGACCCTTTTCGCTCCAGTGTCAGTGTCAGATAAAACTGCCCCGATGCGTCAGCGCCGTTGCCGTCGACGTCGTCCGACGTGCCTCTGCCGCGCGTGGCCATCTCCGCATCTACGGAGGTCTGGAACGCTGCCATGGCCCGCGCCGCCTCCGCTTTGTGGTGCACCGCCGTCGTGTTGATCCGCACCACGCGGTACGTGTCGTTCAGCAGCGGCTCCAGTCGCGGCAGCACCTCGTCGAAGAGCCGTGCCGTGGTGGCCGCGTCGCTGCGGGGGAAAGAGGCGGCAGGGGTTAGGGAGTGAACGATGGCGTGCTCGATGCGCGGCCGCTTATCCGGTGCGGCGGACACGTACATGTACTGCACCATGAGGCGCGCGAAGTTCACGAGCGTCATGTCGGTGCCGTCCAGCTGCAACCCCCAGGACCGGTGCTTGCGCACGTGCCGGCGGTGCTTTACGAGGACGAGCGTCAGGCGGTACGGGAGGTCCTGCAGCCACCGTTGCGTGGTTGGACTCGTCGCCTGCACGGCAGCCCGCATCGCAGCTTCCACCTCGTGGCGTCGCTGGGGTGACAGGGCCGCGGTGCTCTGTGGAATGCGATCGGCCGCGTGTGTGCTGTGCAGCAACGCATCGGACAGCACGGCAGATGCAGGTCGCCGCGCATTCGCACCACCACCACCACCAGCTTCCTCCACAACACCGTCCGCGCCTGTGTCGACACTGGCTGTGGTTTCTTCGCGCACGTGTAGTTCAAAGGTCAGCCAGACTTCGCGTGCCTTCGCCGTCTGCTGCAGCAGCGCCGCTGCCACGTCCCGCTGCGTCGATACAGCCGTCGCGTTGACGAGCGTTAATGTCCACGGACACGCCTTCAACACCGCCGGACCAGCCATCCCCGTTTTCTTGGCGGAAGAAGACGATGGTGTGGCTTCTCTTGGTTGGAGCTGCAGCACTGCCAGGTCGGTGGGCAGCGGCAGGACAGGGGACTGGAAGAGTACGTCGCGCAACGACTCGGACGGCATGGGCGGCGCAGACGCGTCTGCGGAGGTTTTTGTGGTCGTTGGGGCGGGTTGGAAGACGGCGCGGAGAAACTGCACGACGCCGTGCGAGGGGCTCGATGTTGACGGCGTCTGAGCACGACGTTGTGCGTCGTCGTCCGCACGATCCTGCAGCGGTCTCTCGTGCGCTGCGTCTGCGGCTTCGGTGAGCCACGAGGCGGGCCACGGCGAGCTCTGCGCGGCAACTGGCAACGACTGCGCGTCGTCGTCCTTTGCGTTGTCCTCTTGCGTCGCCATCGTCGTCTGCCCCACCGTCGACGCATCCGTCGTGCTCCACACCGCACCTTCGCGGAAAAGCTGCGCGTTCTCTAAACCGACCAGCTGCAGAGACTTGGTGAGGTGCACGCCCCAGCGCTGCTCGTCATTGCGGCGCCGCAGCCGCCACCGCATGCGCACCGTGCGGGTAGACGGCGCCGTGCTGCGCTGCACCGCGAGGGAAGTGGCAGGGCCGGCGTCCATCGTGTCCATCATCGCGGCTGACGGCGTGGGCGTCTGCGCAGGTGACGCGACGACGTCCTGGTCTGCACCGCTGCGGTCTGTGAGCGACGCCTTTGCCCGGTCGGCCACCGCCACCGCCACTGCCGCCACGTCCATCTGCGCCGCCCGTCGATGCACCTTGAACTGGTACTCCGCACACTGCTCCTGCGTGTCGTGGTCCCTGTTGAAGCATGTCGTGCAGTACACCGGCGCCGTCAGCAGCGCCGTCTCGGGGTCGAGCTCACGACGCATGCGATGCACCTTGTGCTGCAGCGCACTCTCCGATTCTGTTTCGATGCCGGAGAGCAAAAAGTACTCCCGCAGGACACTCGACAGCCCAGACACGTTGTACTCCACGACGGCGCGGATGTACACGGTGTACACACGATCGCCCACGTCGGCCGTGTTCGAGTGCGGCGCCGCGGCGACAAACCCACCCGCAAGGTGTCGGTGGGCGTGGCCGAGCACCACGTAGTCCTCCGGGCTCGGCACCGCGAAGAACTCCTCCGCGAGGACACCGGAGGTGAGTCGAGCGCCGAGGGTGGTGCGCTCCAACACCGCACTCGGGGAGATTAAATGCGACGCACCCGATGCGGGTGCAGGCGAGAGCGCCGTCTTGTCAGACGGTGGTGGTGGTGAAGGTAACGGCGCGTTGACGACTGCTTTTGTGGTTGTTGTTGCTGCTGCTGCTGCTGCCCAGCGGTCGTTGCTCAACAGCCGTGCCGCATCATAGTGCAGCGCCTTCATCGGCGGCTTGTCCTCCAAGATCGCGAACTCCATCGCGACGGGCCGCACGATGAGCCGACGGAACAACATGGGCGACGACTCCGCCCGCACATCCAGCAGCTGTCGCAGTTCGTCAGACATGCCCAGCAGCAGCTGCGGTGCGTGCATGGCCCGCAGCATCGCCAGCATGTTCGCCCGTGTCATAATCGGGTGTTGCGTCGAATCGTCGGCGAAAAGGTGCTCCGGAAAGCGGCCGCGCAGAAACGGAATGAAGACGTCCGCGAGCGACGCTGCGGCTGCTTCGGCCGGCGTGGTCACTGTCATGACGTGTTCCGCCTTGACCGTGATGATGCCGCGCCGCTGCACATCCGCGCGGAACTCCGGCCTCAGCACGACATCGCCCAGGCAGACCTCACGTCCCCGCTGCCGCAGCCGCTGGCTCGCCATCGTGTTCCAGACGACGCCACGCAGCGCGTTGATCCACCGCCGCCGCCACACGTACGGCGCACGCACCACCGTCGCCTGCCAGTCCCCGTTCGTCTGCACAAACGTCTTCAGCACCTGCCGCACCGTCGGGTCCGTGCTGACGTGGTGGGCGTGCTGCGCGGTGGCGACGTTTGGTCGCTTCAGGAAGCGCTGCATCGGCATCGGACTCTTACGACGCTGCAGCGCGTTCAGCAGCGCGGATTTGAAAAACCCGTGCAGGACATCGGTGGCGGCACGCGCCAGCGAGGCTTCGCGGTTCGCGCAGAAGCAGATCGCGCCGAGGGTCTGCACCGCACGCAGGCGGTGCTCCAGCTGTTGACGGGTGTTGTGGCCGCTCGTCACGCTGTCGCTGCACACGCGGCGGAGCAGCAGTTCCACTTCGTACAGGGGCTGCCAGCGGGCGATCTCGCCAAAGAGCTGTTGTGTGACGGACAACGTTGCCGCATCTGCCCCGCGGTGCACACCACGCGCGGTCGTCAACTCGCCAGCGTCGGGCTTGACGTTTGCTGGCGCGGCATAGCGGGCTGGGGAAACTTCTTGAATGGTGCTGACGCGCAGCACAAAGCCGGGGTGCCGCAGCGTGTTCAGCAGCAGCAGGTGCTCGCGGCGCAGCCGATTTTCACCGACGGCGCACAGCACGGTGGAGCAGGACATCTTACTGACCGCCGAGTGCGGCTGGAAGCATCGCTGTGGGAGGCCGAAGAGCGTCGCCAGGTGCCCGATGGCGTTCTGCGACGAGACGTTCTCGAGATAGAGGTGGAAGACAAAGGCAGGCGACGGCGTTGCGGCTGCTTCCGCGGCCGCGGGGAAGCGCGCAGTGCCAGAAGTTCCCGCAGCATCTGAGCTGAACGCGTGGATCGAGGAGGGGGAGGGGAGGGACTCCGTGAAGCCGATCACCGGTGGCGGCGCGGTGTCGAGGTAGCGAACCACATCCCCTAACGTCAGCACATGACGGCCACCACCACTTCTCTTGATCCCCGCTGCACCACCTTCTGCATCTCCGGTGGCCCTGTTCGCCGCCTCCACGTGCTGCAGTGCGCGGCGGACGGTGGGGACGAGGTCGGCTTCGGTTTGCTGCCGCAGGTACAGCAGAAAGCGGAGCAGCAGCGCGCAGTCGTGCGGCGGCAGCGGTTCCAGCTCCACCACGCCGGAGGGCGGCACAAACCACGGCCGGGCAGTGCCAAACACAAGCGGCACCGCCACCGCGTCGTCTTCGCCGTCGTGTGCCTCCACGTCGTGTCCATCCTCCACCACCGGTGCTGTCGCTTCGGGGTTGCTCTGCATGACGGAGAGATCCTGTGCGACCGTTGCGGCTTCCTCGCCGTTCTTCAGCTGCTGCTGCTGCTGCTGCTGCTGCTGCTGCTCTGGAAAGTCTTCCGCGATTCTTTCTGTGGTGGATCCGTCACCTTGCGCTGTTGTTGTTGCAGCTGCTGCTGCTGCGCCGGTCTGCGTGGCGGCCTCCGCGTCGAAGGCGGCGAAGTCGACTTCACTCAAGTCGCCATCCAGGCTCAGTTCCACATACGCTTCATTACCGATCATCACCGTCGACGCACTCGATGCCTGTTGTGGATCCGTCCTACCCTGTTGCTTCTGGTCACCATTCCTCGTCTCCGCCACCGCTGACGGCGTCGTGTGCTGTGGGTGATGCGGATGAGCCGCAAAGTACTGACTCCGGTCCACCTCCCGCACGACGGCGTCGCCGTAGTGCACCTCGTGCAGCGCCGGCAGCCGCGGCAGCTCCGGCACCAGCCGCTCCGTCACACCGACCTCCGACTCAGCCTCCGCGATGCTCAACTTGCTGCGGCGGCGCTCTATTTGTTCGAGCTGCGCGTGCGTCGGGCCGCCACGCGTGGTCGTCTGCTCGAGGGAGGTAAAGTCGGTGGCGTGGTGGACAGCGCGGAAGTGCAGAGCGGAGGCGGAGTCGAGAGTGGCTGCCGCTGCTACGGCTGTTGTTGCTTGCGGCGGAGGGGCTGAGGATGACAAGAGGGAGAGCGTTGCACCCGTTTTGTTCCCTTCACCGTCCCCCACACCTGCAGGAAAGCGCGGGGCAGCGTTGCTTTCTTTCTTAAGCCGTGATGATCCACCCGCCGTAGAGGGCGGAGCAGCCGTCGCCGTCTCCGCCAAAAGGCGCTCGACCTCCTCGACGGCGGCGTCTACAGTGCCGTCTTGGCGCTCATCGCGGAGGCCGCCTTTCCCGTTCTTGCGTTTTCTGCGCGGCTTGCGTGTCGATGGCGCGAGACGGATGGACGTCTTGGCCAGCGCGGTGGCGGTGCGGGCGAGCGCATAGCGCGAGGCAAACATGAATGCACACACACACACACACACACACAAACGACTTGTCGTGCGGCAAAGGAAGAAAAAGGAGGAGAATCAGGTGAAAATTAGTTTTAAGCGGATTTAAGTTGAACGTGAGAAGGAAACTATCGCACGGTGCTTCTGCTGTGTTGGAGAGAGAAAAAAAAAGGAGGACACAAGACTATAGAGAGTACCCCAGAAAACCACACACGTGCGTGTGAATGCGACGCGTATCCAGAACGCTCTGCGCTTTCACAAATTCTAATGGATTCCTCTTCCAAAACAAGGAAAAGAAAACACTTCTTTTATGGTGACTGCAATATGTGTGTGTGCCCAGCAAAGCAACGGGAAGCGGAGGTAAATATGGTAAGTTAGTGACGAAAACAACCAAGAAAGAGAGATGGAGAGAAAGCGTGAGAAAGAGAGAAGGGGTAGAGAGCTGTTTTTCATTTTCCCTTTTTTTTGTGAGTCAGAAGAGTGCTGGAGCATCTTCGGTGACGGTGGTTGTGGGGAAGAGTGCCTCGTCGCACCACTCTTTTCTTACTTGTTCTCCTTTCCCCTTTGTTAAGAACAAACAACAATAACAACACCAATAACAACAACAACAACAACAACACACGTAAACAACATTTACATGTCGCGAAGGATAGGACGTGGACACAGACAAGAGATCAGCAACAGCTGAAAAAAAGCGATCCATAATTTGACGGGAGTGCTCAAAGCACACAACGCAGCAGCTGACGATTCTTTCCTTTTCCTTTTCATTTTCTCTTAGAATACAGCTCGATTAACACTGACGGCAGAGATACAGACAATACTTACATTCCCAAGCGAAAAGGTTTTGCAGCTTCCATGTGTTTAAGAAAGA
Organism: Crithidia acanthocephali; assembly: GCA_000482105.1. Lineage (NCBI taxonomy): Eukaryota > Euglenozoa > Kinetoplastea > Trypanosomatida > Trypanosomatidae > Crithidia > Crithidia acanthocephali. The sequence continues at coordinate 10,075 of AUXI01000498.1, read as the reverse complement.
CAACAACAACAACACCAAAAGTGAACGAAACAAACATGCCCCACACGGCAGTTCTATTTGTGAGTAAACACAGTCCACCATTTTTTCACTCACTGTTCACACTTCAAAAAAAAAAAGACAACAACAACAAGGCTCATCGTCGTGGTCAGTCGATGTCTTCTGCGTGCTCCGACGCAGCGGACTCTGCGACGTCGTCATCCTCCCCGCCGTCCGCGGGCTCCAACGCCGCCTCCTCTGCGTTTTCGTGCTCAGACGACGGTGCGACATCACCGTCGCCTTTCTCTCCCCCGCTGCCCTCCTCCTCCTTCTGCGCCTCCGACTCCGCCTCGCCCTCCTCTGACTCCGCCTTGCCCTCCTCCTTCAGCAGATCGGGATAGAGGAACGACGTCACAACGGTGCGCTCGCCGAAGAGTTTGCCGGCTATCTGCTGCTGCGCCACGGCCGCCTCGTCCACCGACTCGTACTCCACAAACACACGCCCGTAGCCTCCCCAGACGGGGTGCGTCTGACGGCTCATGTAGCGGCCCAGCACCGCACCAAAGTTCTTCTTCGCCGCGGCGTAGGTTTCCATCGCCGCCGCCTTGGCCACCTCGTCACCGTCGACGTAATCGACATCCGCCCGCGGCGGCTCCGGCAACTTTGGCCGCGCCTCGCGCCGTGGCACGATGAGCTGCCGCACCCGCCCGTGCTTCTCCACCTCCTCCTCGATATCCGCGAGCAGCGTCGAGTAGGTCGTGTCGTGGACGAGCTCCTCCTCATCGAATAGGTTCAGCAGCACGAGGACCGGCGTGGGGTAGACGGTGACCTGCGTGTTCCCGTAGAGCGGGCGTAGGTGGGGGTAGAGGGCAGCGAAGCGGGCGAGCATGTCCGGCAGCGAGAAGGACATATCCAGCAGTTCACGCATGATCTGCAGCGACGCCGCCTCGGGGTCCTCGGCGAGGACGAGGGCGGTGCTGCCACCTGCGCCACCCCCCGCTCCACCGTCGCCGGCGCCGTGGCTGCCGTGCGCCGCGTCATCGGTGATGCGCTCGCGGACCTGCTTCATCACGTAGTTGCCCGACACCGGATCGTCATCGGCGATCGCGATGTCCAGCCCTTCGCGCACCAGCAGCGCCTTCAACCAGTCGTAGAGGGGCAGGGCGACGACCATGCTGTTGCCCAGCACCTGCCCGTGCACGTCCGCCCTGAACTCCGTCGCGTCGCGCAGCTCGGCGAACTCGCCGTAGGCGTAGCCGTTCTTCTGCTCAAAGGCCAGCACCTCGCCAAAGGACTCGAACAACGCCTTCAGGACATCGGCAGAGATCGTCAGCGGGAAGCCGATCACGACCACCTTCGACGCCTCGACACCCGTCAGCGGCTGGGCATCGCGTGGGCGTCGAATTGTCAACGGGTACGCGCGGCCGTCCACCGAGGAGGGGAAGAGGAAGCGCTGCGGGTCGGCCTGGCACTGCTGCACCAGCTCATCAATCATGTCCGCCAGCCGCAGCTCGATGAAGCTGAACGGCTTCGTCTTGCCCTGGTTCAACGTCAGGTCGCGCAACTCGTCGATGTTGGACAGGTTCGCGTTGACCGGGATGTGCCGCTCCGCGTCGTCGCCGGCGCTGCCGTCCGCCAGCAGCCCCGTTTCCTCCGCCAGCTGGTGCATCTCCCGCTCCGTCTGTAGCCGACGCACCTCCGGCAGCAGCAACCGGAAGTAGTGCTCCAGTTCCTCTCTTGTCGTGCCCGTCGGGAAGCCGGAGACGTGTGCGCGGCGTTGCTCACGCGCTCGCCGGTCCGCCTCTGGCGCGATCTTCGGCGCCTCCAGCAGCACCAGCGCACCGCCAGCGGCCGCGGACGTCGACGCACCACCAGGTGGCAGAGGAGAGCCTGCAGCACTGTTGCTGCTGCCCTCCGGGTGTGGGCTGCCAGAAGTTGCCCCACTGCGCACGAGGTTTAAAAGACTTTTTGGAACGACCGGCACGAATTCATCAACGGAGGGCAGCACGCGCGCGGCGGCGGGCGCGGCGTTCGGCACGTACGCCTCCTCATTGTAGTCGTTGTTGTGTGCGTAGTTGTCCGGCAGCGGTGGGTGGCGTTGGTGGCGATCGCTGCCGTTTGACCGATGCTGATGGTACTGCTGCTGCTGCGGTTGTTGCTGCTGTTGTTGTTGCTGCTGATGCAGGAGGAATTCAAGTAGGTCCGCCGGGTTCATGCCACCATTGTTGTTGTTGTTGTTGTTGCCCATGTTGGGATCGAGGCCTGGCATCCCAAACGGCATCATCCCCGCGTTGTTGTGAGGGCCGAACTGCTGTTGCTGCTGCTGCTGCTGCTGCATCATGTTAAAGGAATAGTTGTTGTTTTGTGGAATACCAAACAGATCACTGTCATCATTGAAGCCACCAGGCATAAAGGGCTGCTGCTGCTGCTGTTGCCACGTGTTGTTGTTGGTATTGTTGTCGTAGCCCGTGTCAAAGCGCGGACGCTGATGTGGACGGTGGAAGTCGCCACTCGCGTCTCCGCGCGGATAGAAGCTGTCACCATCGCCTGCGCCGTTCATCTTGTCCGGCGAGGTGCCGCGTCGCGCACCGCGTTCCACGTCATCCGCACGGTGATCGCCGCGGCGCTGCAGTGCGCGGTTGTAGCGTCCCCCACCGCCTCCGCCGCCGCTGCTACTGCCGCCGCCGCTGCTGTTGTGCGTCGTTCCACCTGCGCCGTCGTAGGTGTGCGTACGGGTACTGTTGTCGCTGTTGCTGTAGCGATCAGCGCGTGCGTCACGCACACTCCGCCCGTCACGGTCGCTCATAACGAAATTATCTTTTTATTGTGAGTGTGTAGCCACGATGTGTATAGGAGAGGTCAGCCTAGGTGTTTGCAGATGAGATGTGTGTGTCTGTCTGTGATACCGTCGCTTCTCATAAAACAAACAAACAACCAAAAAGATTCTGTAAAGCGTACTCAGGTTATCACCAAAGCACACGAAAGAGTCGTGAGGCAATAGTAGAAGACAGAGCGGAAGGAGGGAGTTGCGACGAGTAAATTTTTTTTCCTTCCCTTTTCGGCAGAATAGATCATGAGAGGGTTCATGACAGCCAAAAAAAAAGCGAAGATAAGAACCGACTTCGTTCGCCTTCTTGGCACACTCCATGAGAAGCCCTCCGGGTGTGAGAAAGGAGCAGCGACAACACATACACATACAGCAATAACAAAAAAGAACACGTGTGCGTGTTTGTGTAGCCGTGTCATGTTGCGTTTAGCGCTAAAGCAAAATTACTTGTAGAAGCTTTTTGTTTGTCATGAAAGGTACTTCGTTTGCGTGTTGTTCTTTCTTTCTTTCTTTCTTTTGCAGTGAGCTAAAAGCTGTCGTACGCAAAAAAAAAAGAACAAAGAACCAAAAAGCTGAGAAAAGAAAGAAGCACTCATTCGATCACGCCAAGTAAACACACACAAAGACCATCAAAACGCGAATTGTCAGAAGAAGAGCGAGAAGATTATCGAAAAAAAGAAATAACAACTCTTCCGGACAAGCCTTGGACACGCTACGAGAAGCAAGCAAGCAAAAAAAGACAATAACAAGAAACCAAAACTGCTTAGCTCAGCTGCAGCTCGTTGGCGAAGGACTGCAGCAGGCACTGCACCGTGCGAATCGGCACCGCGATGCTGCGCCGCTGCTGGACGTGGTGAATGCTGCGTCGCAGCAGACGACTCGTTACGATGGGGTCGCCGTCACGCAGGGACGTCTCACCGACACCCTCGACAGCTTTACGCACTGCCGGCAGAGCGAGTAGCGTTGATGCCGTAGATGACGCCGCACCACCTTCGCAACGTGTGTCGTGTCGCCCCTCCTCTTCGTTTTCCTGCTGCGTAGCTGCAATCCGCCCCATCTGCTCCGACGACGACGTTCCCAGGAGCGCGCACAACACCTGCCACTCCAGCTGTGGTGGTTGGGATTGGCGATAGTGCATTGCCGCCGCGTGCTCCGTTGACGCAGCGCCTTCCGTCGTCCACCCCAATTTTCGTTCCTCTGCGAGCACCTGTCGGCACTGATACAGCAGCCACAGCAAGAAGGCGACTAAGATACCACAGGAGCGGTGCATGCCGGCGGAGCAGTGGACGAGCACGACTTCCCTCTCCTCCACCTCCTCACCTAACGTCTCCACACTTGTTGCTGCTGTTGCTGCTGCTGTTGTGAAGCTCACGTCTTTTGTGTTGTTGTGGTGGTGATAGGGCTGGTCACCAGGGGCTCCACCACCACCGCAGGCACACGCTGGACAGCAGTCACCCCACGCAGCTCGCGCGGCATCGCAGCGAAGGCGGGCATCGATGCTGGCCGCCAGCACCGGCGGCCACCTGCACGAGGCATGCATGGGCTGCGGTGGCAGCACAAGCGGAGCCGTGACGCCGCCCGCCGCGGTCGCACTCACCATCGTCGGCATCGGCAGCGCACCGCCCTGCATGAAAGTGAAGAGCGATGACTGGAAGAAGACGGACAGGTTAAAGGTGTCGGTGTCCTCTGCGGGGATGACCCACTTCCAAATCAGCCGTCCACTCAGGGGGAGGGTGGCGACGTAGAGCGTCATGGTCGACGCACACGCCGCCTGCGCCGCGGTGATGCGGGTGGAAGTCGGATCGGCGCTCTCCGCATACGGGCTGGCGGTGCCGGGCATGTACGCGTAGGGGTACCACGTCAACGGCTGCAGCAGAGACGCGATGCGTTGGACCGACCCGTGCGCTGGCGACGGCGGCGGCGGTGTCGTCGTCGCGTACACCGGCCGGCCGACGTGCGCATCGCCGGAGGCAGAGGCGAGGGCAGGTGCGCTCTGGCTGTGGGGCAGAAAAGGTGGAGGTGGTGTTGGTGAAGGGTCGACGACGGCGGACTGTTGTGAGGGACTCACCGCAGCAGTGGCGTGCGTCTGCGACGGTGACGACAGCTGCGTTGCACCGTCTCTCACGCCATCACGTGGCCGAGTAGTTGCTGCGGCTGCGGTTGCTGCGGACGCTGCCGCACCTGCATCTTCCATCGGGTGGTTTAGATAACTTGTCAGCAGGTAGCGCCGAAAGGAGTCACTTTCGTCTGTCATCTGTGCAGCGGCGGCCGCCTGCGCGGGGGTGAGCGGCGGTGCTCCGTCCTGGTCGGCGTCCGCTGGCAGCGTGGACGACGATGGATGCAGCATCGGTACTGCCGCGCCGGCTGCTCGTCGTGCGGGAGTTCGTAGCAGCGGGACCGTCGGCTGCGCTAGAAATTTCTCCAAACTCGCGAGTAGGTGCTGCTGCGGCGTGCTGGATGCAGCCGCACTTATGGTAATGGCTGCTGCAGCTGCTGCTGCCGTCGTGGATGTCGTCGCGGTGGTCGCCGATGGCGGACCTTCGCTGTAGCACTGCACGACACGGCTCACCTCCAGCAGCTCCATCAGCAGCGGCTGCCACGCGGCGTCCTTGCCGCTGATGTAGAGCTGCGCCGTGTGCAGCGCCGCCACGTCGTCCACGGCCGTCGAGGGATCCGCGAAGTTGTCGAGTGCGGCAGCGCCAGCAGCAGCGCTGACGGCCGCGTCGTACACGCGATTCACCCGAGCCGCGCTCAGACACGACGCGAGGACACGACGCTGGAACAGCACGTCTCCCTCCCCCGCACCGACACACCTCTCCTTCAGTGACGCATCCCTCGCACTTGGTGCTGCAGCGGCGGTGGTGTTGTGGTCACCTTCGTCATCCTCGCCCGCGAGGATCGACTGCGCGGAGCGCCGAAGCACTTCTTTGTCATCCCGCATCACGTAGGCGGTGATGATCATCTTGTAGTGCTCCATGTGGTGCCGTACGAAGGCGAGTGCGTGGCGCTCCACCGCGGAGAGGCCGTGGCCACTCGCGTCTCCCCTGACAGCATCGTTGTTGTTGTGGTGGTGTGCACTTGTCCTTGTCGCTTGTAAACTCACGTCGTACGGGTCAGGCAAGAAGTCCAGTGCAGGCGACACACAGGATGGGAAAACGTCCAAAAGATACGCCGACACGGGACACGCCATCGCGTGCTGCCGCTGCTGCGCCGTCAGCCGCGCGCGTCGCACCTGCTGCTGCTGCGCCTGTTGCAGTCGCACTTGGGTGATGACCACGATCAGCACCGCACGGAGGAATTTTTGGAGGAAAAAGTTGATGTCGACCTCCGGAGTTGGCAGAGGTTGCTGCGGCTGCTGCTGTGGCGGTGAGGGTAGGGCTGTGGCGCCGAGCAACTCACTGTCACCGGACGCGGCGGCCGTCGCTAGCGCTTCCGCCTTCTGTGTTGTTGTTGTTGTTGCTGCGACGATAGCGGCATTCCGTCGTTGCTGGTGTGGTGCAAAAGAGGAGAGAGGCGCGCGGCGGCTTCGGCGATGGTCGTCGGGGCGTCGGCGTCCTCCACCAACGCCACGTCTACTGCAGGCATGACAGCAGGCTCGGCATCGCCTCTCAACACATCCGCTCTACTGTTTACCGCCATGGAGCCCGCTGATGCGCCGGTTGACGGATCTACTCCGTTGCTGCTGCAAATCTCCGGCTGTGCTTGCGGAAGCGGTGGCGTGGCGGATGCCGACACCTTTTCCGACCGCGTACGGACCCCTCGCTGCTGCCGTTGCGCAGACACCGTTGAGGGAGTAGCCAAGGCAGTCCACGTCGCCGGCGGTGGTGGGTAATACAGCTGCGCTGCTTTCTTCCGCCGGTAGGTGTCCCCAAACAAAAAAAGATCCTCCTTCGACGTCACCGCCGCCGCCGCGGCGGCGTGCGCAGGTATGCTCTTCTCCGTCGTGTTGGTCCCTTCGTCGCATGGCGTGGGCACTCCACGTGCATCCTCTGCCGCTGCTGTTGCCGCCTCCGCCGCCGCCGCCGCTGCACGCGCACTCGCACGCTTGCTTCGCAGCTCCACCGCCGCCGACGTCGCCGAGCCTTTCCGGGCAGTGCTGCTGCGCGCCGTCGCGGCGTCGTCCAGATTCGCGCGCAGCCGCCGCCGTGAGCGCTTCTGACGGCTGAGGTACAACGTGGGGAGGTGCGCAGTGTCGCTGGGCCACCACGCGTAGCTGCGCTGTGCAGTGGACGACGACGGCAACGGCGGCATCGCTGCAACGCCGCTGTTGTCATCCCGGTCGTGCTGATCCACCTCGCCATCAGCCAGCGGATCCACGTGCGTCGGCACTTCTCGCTCATACACGTGCTGCTGCTGATGCTGCTGCGACCACGACGCTGCTGGTGGCATCGAGTTCGCACCAAAGAAGTAATACGCCTCTTCGTGTGCGTCTCGCTCCTCCGCTGCGGACAGCTCCGGCGGCCACTCCGGCACCGACGGCGCACGCGCGTCCACCGCCGGTTTCACAACAGCAGCTGCTGCTGCTGCGGCGGTGGCGGTTGTTGTGGTTGCGTTTGTCATCGTCCGCGTCGCCGTGATGCGACGTGCTGACGGGGTGGTGGTGGTGGTGGCCGCCCCTGCACTGGACTGCGGCTGCCGCAACGCATCCGCCCAACTCACGTGTGGCGTTGGTGTGGGAGCAGCGGCGGCGGCGGTGGCCAGAGACGTGCGAGACTTTGCACTCGCCAGATTGCTGGCCGCCGTGGCGGAGGCAGCCGCGGGTGTGGTGCCGACGGAGGCACGAGTCAGCACGGGTGGCCGTCGCCCAGCTGATTCATTGTTGTTGGTGCCGTCAGCCAGCACAAAGCTGTGATGGGGCGTGGCTGCGTGCTGCGGCGTGAGCGCTGACGAGGTGAGAGAGGAGAGGCTGCTACAACACGAACTTGCCACACCAAGGCGGCTGGAGAGCGGAGAAGCTTCGTGAGATTGTTGCAGCGGTGCGAGCGAACCTGCATTTGCAGCTGCAGCTGCTGTGGTGGTGGTGGTGGTGGTGGTGTCCGGCAGACCCTTCACTGTGCTGTGTTGCGTCATCGCACGACTGTGTGCGTGACTGCCGTGACTGCCATGTTGCTGGTGCTGCTGCTGCTGCTGTTGACGAAGCTGTTGTTGCTGCTCGTAGCGCGCCAGCAACTCCAGCCCCCACGGCTGGTAGTACAAGGCTGACAGGGAGCGCTCACGGACCCAGTTGGGCAGCTCCACCGGGGTGGGCGGCGCATCAGAGCCGCTGCTCAACATCTCCGTCGCCGAGGTCGTTGCTGCCGCTGCCGGGGTGGTGCTGGATGCGAGAAGGACATCGCTGCTGGTTGCTGTCAGCACCGCACTCAGGCTCGCGCGATCGCAGCACTCCCCACCACTTTCCACACCTTCGCCACTGTTGCTGACGGGACTCGTGCTGCCGCGGTGCAGCGGACGTGGGCGGGCGAAGGCGTCGTGCGGTGGCCCAGAGAGCACCGACGCGTCGAGAGACGGCGGCTGCGGGCACACGACGGGGGACGTCTTCGCAGATGCCTCTGCCCTTTGTGTGGCGTGCGTAGCGCTGCTCGTGGTGGCGGCAGGGGTGGAAGTCGATCCCGCTGTGATCGGCTGCTGCTGCTGCTGCTGCGACTGCTGTTGTTGTGTGGGCGGACGCGTCAGCGAGGAAACCGAGGACGACAGCGATGGGAGGGACCCACGGGCTACCGCGAGGTAGGAGTTGTGGCTGTGATTTCCACCCATGACACCAGGTGGGGCGGGGCGTGTGAACACGTTCTGCGCAAACGGCTTCGACAGCAGCGGCGGCGAAGACAGCGTCGTCGACGTCGTCTTCAGTCGCTCCGCCACGCCGGTGGTCTGCCCCGCACTGCGTGCGCCGGTCGAGGCGTGCAGGAGGGACGAGTGAATAGCGTGCTGCTCGTTTTCGCTGCGGCCGCCATGCAGACTATCATGACCACCGACGCCGCTGCCACTGCCACTGCTGCTGGCAGAGCCGAACCGCGGCTGCTGCGGCGCACCACCCATCAGCGCCGTTGCACTCGTCAAGGAACCACCAACACCATCACTGAAAGCACCACCCACAGCAGCGGCAGCCGGCGTGTGCGGCGTGCGTGACGTTGTCGTGGTATGACTTGGGTGTGCGCCATTCGTTCCGGTCTTTGCCAGCGCCGATGCCCGGTGCTGCAGCTGCATCAACCACTCCTGTGCTTCGGCGGTCGGGGCGGTGTAGAGCGACGCCGCCTTCGGGCCTTCGGTGATCGACGGCACGTAGACGCGTATTGTGCTGTGCCGCCGCGTGCTGGCTGCCTTGCGACGACGCAGATTTTTCCTCTTGCGGCGCGAGCCACCACCACAGCCACCACCACCACCACCGCCATCGCAACCAAAACCCGTTCCATTGTTGTTGTTGTTGTTGCCGTTGGCGTAGAATACACCACCGCTTGCACCGGCGCTGCTGCGCGGTGTTGCACGGCCGCTGACGGCGCTGGACCACATCTTGTTGAACGAGATGGAGCTGATGCTCGCGACGGGGGAGGAAGGGGAGGAGGAGGAAGAAGGCAGAACGCTGCTGGTGTTGCTCGCACGGCTGCGTAGCCACCCCACACCATCGCCATCGCTGCTGCTGCTACTGCTGTCGTCGTCACTTGTCGTGGTGCAGTCACTGCTGCTGCTGCTGCTGTGGCTGCGCACGTTGCTCTCCTTGTCTTCTTTTTCTTCGTTTGCATGGGCGTGCTTCTTTCGCTGACTCGTGCCGCCTGAGGTCGATTTACGCGCTGCCTTCTTGTTGCTGTTGCTGCTGCTGGTGTTCACATTCTGAAGATTGGTGCCCTGGCGGTGGAGGAGCTTACGGGTGAGGTGTGTAGCCGGCGACGACGACGCCTGCAGCTTTTGCTGCTGCTGCAGCTGCTGCTGCGGTGGTGGTGCCGTGTCCCGCACTGCAGAGACGATGGAGGCACGCAGCCGGTCCGCAGCGCGCATCATCATCGCAGACGGCTGTTGCTGCTGGAAGGACAGACGCGAGCACAGCGAAGCCGAAAGCGACACACTACCAGCGTTGTTGTTGTTGTAGTTGCTCAGCTCGGTGTTCAACACATACGTCGGCATTCCACCACACCCCGCAATACCACTCAATGCAGTGGTAGCTCCTGCTACCCTCCGTCGTCGTCGTCGTCGTCGTTACGTAACGTACGGTTCCGGTTCCGTAAACGGAACGGACCAACGAAGGGTTAGGGTTTCCGGTACGGAAGGAACGGAACGGGA
>AUXI01000497.1:0-18444 GCA_000482105.1 Crithidia acanthocephali | reverse complement strand
ATCTGTCTGCTTTAGTAGAAGACACACACACACACACACACACACACACAAACACAATAACAACAGCCTGCAACAGCAATGTCTGCTATAAAAGTTGTTGTGACCGGGGCTGCGGGTCAGATCGGCTACGCCATTGTTCCCCTTATCGCCCGCGGCGACATGCTTGGCCCCAACACGCACGTGGAGCTGCACCTGCTGGACATCGAGCCGGCCTTCAAAGCCCTCGCCGGCGTGGAGGCGGAGCTCGCCGACTGCGCCTTCCCGCTGCTGGACAAGGTGGTCATCACGGTCGATCCTGCCGTGGCGTTCGACGGCGTCTCGGTCGCCATCCTGTGCGGCGCCTTCCCCCGCAAGCCTGGGATGGAGCGGAAGGACCTGCTGGCGATGAACGCGAAGATCTTTACGGCGCAGGGCGAGGCCATCGCCGCCCACGCCGCGCCGGACTGCCGCGTGCTCGTCGTGGGCAACCCGGCCAACACGAATGGCCTCATCCTCCTCAAGTCGGCGCGGGGGAAGTTGGACCCGCGTCACGTGACGGCGATGACGCGCCTCGACCACAACCGCGCCTTGGCGCTGGTGGCCCGCAAGGCCGGCGTGCACGTATCGCAGGTGCGCAACGCAATCATCTGGGGCAACCACAGTACGACGCAGGTGCCGGACGTGGACAGCGCGGTGGCCAACGCCGTGCCGGCCCGCCAAGCCATCAAGGATGACGCGTTCGTCGATGGCGACTTCATGAAGGCGGTGCAGAACCGCGGTGGGGAGATTCTGCAGCTGCGTGGTCTGTCGTCCGCCATGTCCGCTGCCAAGGCTGCGGTGGACCACCTCCACGACTGGATGCTCGGCACTCCAGAAGGCGTCTTTGTTTCCATGGGCGTCTACTCGAACGGCAACCCCTACGACGTGCCGAACGACCTCATCTTCTCCTTCCCCTGCACGTGCGCGAAAGGCGAGTGGACCATCGTGCCGGATAAGCTGGTGGGGGAGTTGACGAAGCAGCGGGTGGCGGTGACGACGGCAGAGCTGCTGGAGGAGAAGCAGCAGGCGGGCTACTGACAGTGCTCTCATTTTTTTTTTGTTGTGTGTGTGTTTTGCGACTCGTGGACATCGTGCTTGTCTCTTTCCTGCTCCCTCAGTTTTTCATTCTTTTTCTGCGTTTTCTTTTTTCTTTTCTTTCACTTCGACTATGCATTTCAGCAGCTCTCCTACATGTGGAGCAACGCCCAGCAAGCGGCGGAGACGATTCCCTCCTTTTTTTTTGACTTCTTTTTTCTCTCTTCTATTCTCATTTTTTTTTCGAACGAAAACAAAAAAAATGATGATGTGTTGCCTGTGTGGCAATGAATCTAAGAAAAGCTTGGAGAACGCTCTCCCCTCCAAAACGGAGCGGTTTTGGCAGTCAAACCGTAAGTACATGGAGCATCGCGTCAGGCTGGCGCTGCTCTGTTTTGGCGGATAGAGAGGGATGCGTTTGCACCCCTCTGCTTCTACCTTCTTCCAAACAGCTGCGAGAGAGCACAAGCTCGAGGGATAGGTCAATAAGGTTTTTAGTACGAGTCGTCAAAACCAAAGGTTAAAAAAAAGAAAACAGCTGTTTGGTCTTGCGAGTGTTCCGGGAAAAGAGACGCAAGGAGAGTACTTGGAAAGACATGTTCAGCAACCATCCACTGTATCCCGTTCTCTTCCTCAACGATTCTTTCTGCAACAACTGCGCATCTCCCCACGGCACAACTCACAATCAATACCCCTGGCATCCCAGTCGGTTCCTGTTGACACGTTGCGTAGCAGCTAAACACGTGGCAATCGGATGGAGGTACGATCTGCGCGGCCGCCGGCCAACAGGGCCGTCGCTGCACTACAGTCGGCGTCCGGCACCGCCGCCTCCGCCTCCCCCCTTCTCCATAACGTGGCACCGCGGCGCACCACCGCACCGATTACGCGTTATACCTCGTTCGATGCGCTGTGCCAAGCGCAGCAGAAGCCAGATGAGAACGCGAAGCTGCGTGAGGAGCTGACACGCAAGCTGCCGCAGCCCACCCCGCGCAACGATGTAGCGACTCTCGGCGACACGGTTACGGTGCGCATCCTAGAGCTGCTGGACCCGCTCAGCGCCGATGCCGCCGCCTTTGGTGGAACGTGCCGCGCCGTGCGTGACAGCCTTCTGCGCGCCAGCGACGTCGAAAGCGTAGTTGTGGTGCCTGAGATGGTTTCCTCGCCTGCGGCGGCGGAGTCCGCGGCGGTGCAGGACGCGCTGCATCATTTTTTCCTCGCACGTGGAGGCGAAGTGCGGCGCCTCGCGATGCGGAAAGCTGACGCGGCAACAGCAAAGGCGGCACGCGCCACAGTGGCGGCGACGGCAGCAGCGACTGAGCCGGCGCATCTGCGGACGCTGCCTCGTCTCCCCGCACCGTGGGTGCTGCAGCTCGTCTCCCACATGCCGTACCTGACGGAGTTGGACCTCCGCCACGTGCAGTGGAGTGAGGCGGGCGGGTCGCAGGTGCTGCCGCACCTCTTCAGCGACCTTCACGTCGCCACCTCGGGCACCCTGCGCACCCTCCAAGTCGACCCCGCGCTCATGCAGTACTGGACGCCAGGCTGGTGGCGCCGCCACGTGAACCTGTGCACGCTGACCGTCGGCGCTCGCTACACCTTTGCATCGGACAGCAGTAGCAGCAGCAGCGGTGCGTCGTTGCTGGAGCTGCCGGCGGACTTTTACACCCTCATGCGAGAGGACAACGGGCGACACTGGCGGCTGGAGCTGTGGTGTCCGCTGGCGTCACACTCGATACAGCCGCTCTTCTCGGCCGCCGCTGGTGTGTCCTACGTGGGTGTGGTAGAGCTGCTCGTCAACGTGCGACACAACGAGCGCGTCTGCGAGGGGGGCGACCACGGAGCAGCCGGGGCTAGCGGTGGTGCTGCCGCAGCTGGTGGTGTGGCTGGTGGCGCGGGCAATGCAGACGCCGCGTCGACGTCAGAGGCTGCCATCGAGGCGAAGCCAACGCGAAGGGACGGAAGGCACCCGCCGTTGCGGAGGTGCCTGAGGTAGTCTTCACCTACCCGCTGCTGCACACACTGACGGTCGTGGACGTCGGGGAGCGGCCGGAGAGTGCCGCGGAGGCGTATCAAACGATGACGACGTTGGCGCCGGAGCTGACGCGGTTGAACGTGTGCGACAGCGTCGTGATCGGTGCTGCGGCGGCGGAGGAAAATACGAAGGGTGAGCGACCGAGGCGGAACGGTGGTGCAGCGGCAGCCGCGGCGAAGAATGTAAACTAGCTTTTTTTTCTTGCACTACTGTTGTTGCTAACAACGTAGGCAGTATGAGAGACGAACATGTACAGCCCAGCCTTTGACTCGCAGAGAGTCTCCTCACCTTTCTCTGTATGCAAAACCGTTGTTGAAGCGGCTACCGTGTTGAACAATCGAAGAAAAAAAAGAAAACGAAGGAAGAAGGCTTCTATGACCGATACTGAGTTTCAGGTGAAGTGTGTGCGCTTCCTTCACCCGAAGGTGCGTAAGCCCACAAACAGCTGAGTGTAAGTAAGTAATTCACGTGTTCGTTGCTGCGGTGCCGAGACACTTCGTGAAGCAATGTCTGCTCAACGTGCTACACAAAACCATTCGATAAAAAAACATGCCGTGCCTGCGAGCTGCGTGGCGTCGCGCTCAACGCAGCCTTTGGAGCTCTAGTGAATCTCTCCCCAAGTGCTGTCTGAGCACGTCATGCGATCCATTGTTAGTTTTCTCTTTCTCTCTCCATCTTCATATTTCCACTGAAAAGCAGTTTCTTGTTTTTGCCGTCGCTTTTGGCTGTCAAGTGAGTGCGGCAGTGCAAGCGAGCGTGCGTGTTTTTGCGTCGTACAGACAACACTTCCTATACGTGTTGTCGACTGCTTCAACAATTTGCCAGTGTATTTCTATTTTTATTTACTATACAAGTCTTCTTTTCTGTTGTTTTTGGTATTGCTCCCGACTTTTTTTTCTTTTCTTCAGAGTTTTTTGTTGTTTGAGTGAAGGAGAGAGATACCTCAATTCACACAAGGACACAGCAGTAATGTTGCAGCCTGCAAGAAGCTGCGCGCTAGAGTGCTGCGAGTGCGGCGCCGTGGTGGGCACGGAGGGTTCTCAGCGCGGTACTCTGCTGCTGCCGTGCCAGCACGTTCTTCACATGGGCTGCGTGGAGTTCATCAAGCGCCGCGGGAAGCTTTTAATGGGCATGGACAGCGCTGATGTCATGCAAGCCGAAGGTGACGACTCTTTAGGCAACTCCTTCTCCGCGGAGAGCAGCAAAGCGAGCAACTCGAACTGGACGCGGCAGATGCAGGGCCGGTGCCTGTGCCCCGCGTGCTTCGCACCCATCACGCACATCATCCCCCTCTACGTGCGCAGCGAAGACGATCCTGGTGCAACGACAACGACGATGGCGGTGGCCACTGCGGCAACATCCGCAGCCGCCCCATGCGCCTCCGCCGTAGCCCCTTCCACCACGGAGGAGGCGTACAGGCGCGTGCATGCGGCACAGAAGCGGGTGTTGCTGCGTCTGCGCGGCCTGTGCGAGCAGCGGCGACGCATGACCGAGCTGACGCACACGTGCGCCAACCTGCACGAACAGCGCGCGCGCTACCTCGCGGATCTAGAGAGAGAAGAGCGCTGCTTTCCTGGCCTCATCAGCGGAGCAGACAAGGAAGGGGTACCACCGGCGGGCGGTGCCACGGCGTCAACGACCGCGGCATCGCACGAGTCCTCCGCCGTGAGCAGTCTCCCTCTCGAGCACATGGGCATCACGGAGCTAGAGCTGTATATGGCGCAGGTCACCCCACGTCTCCTGCGGACGCAGGCGGAGCTGCGCAAGGAGCGTCAGCTGGTGGAGCGACGCACCAAGAAGCTCAACGCGTTGCGTGCGCACTACCACGCCACGAAGGAGCTGCGCGCGCTGGATGCCGAGATTGCAGCGCGGCAGGCACAGGTGCACGGTGGCGCACAGCGGAACACCGCACATGGTAGTAGCAGCCACCACCACGGCACCAGCAGCAGCGCAGATGCCGGCACAACTCTTGCACAGTCCATCAAGATCGAACCACCGCCGCAGCAGCAAGCGACGGCGACCGCGGTGCAATCCGCACAACAGCAGCGGCTACAGCTCTCGACGGCCGACGATTTACCGTTGCATCTTTCGACTCGCGCCGAGCCAGCACGCAAGAAGGTGCGTGGCGAGGCCGCCATTGACGTGGACGACGTGCCTCCAGCGGAGGTGGTGGAGGTGCTCTCCGGCGATGAGGATGATGACGACGGAAGCGGTTCTCAAGAGCAGGAGGTGACTATCGTGGACAACGACGACGACGACGAGGAGGTCCAGAGCGGCGTCGGGGACTACGCAACGGGCAGCGACGCAAACACGCGGGCGGGGCAGAGCAGCGGAGTGGAGTGGGTGGAGGAGGGCGGTGACGCGACCACCTTCGACGCGCCGTACCTCATCCCATGCTACGTGCGACCTTCGATAGGTGCGACTTCTCGCACCTCGTCGACGTCCGCTGAGGTGAAGGTACCGCGCACAGCGCTCACGCAGAATCACCTCCGCCTGCTGCCGCGACGCGAGGATCGACTGTGGCAACCCAGCTTGCAGTTTTAGAAAGAGGGAGAGAAAGGAATGGATAGACACGTTTCTGCTTCTTTTACACTTTTTTTCCGCTACCAACACGACTTCTTATTGCTACTTAGCTTAAAAAAACGTTAAAAAACGATTGAAAGTGAATGCACGCTTTCTTTGGTCGCGTCATCTCCACTCAGCTTGGCGGTGATGCTCAAAAGGTTACAATTGTAGAGCGGCAGTTTATGAAAAGTCCTTGCTAGCCGCTGAGTTGACGTCGTGTTGTCGTTTTCGTGCCTGAGTTCAGCGAACCACCTCCACATTGAATCCTTCTTTCTCTTTCTTTCGTTCTCCTTTGCTTGCCTTTACAAAGAACTCTTAGTCTCAAAGTCTGGAAGACAATGCACTCGAGCACCCTTCCTCCTCTCCGGCCCACTGGCGACGCTCACCGCACTTCCAGTGTGGCGTCTACGCTGCCTCCGCCGTCTCACCACGCGAAGGCAGACTACACCTACAAGCCCCAACTGCGAAACTACACGAGCTCCAAGCATCTGTCCGCGACTCCTGGAATACCCGCTACATGTGCACAGACAGCTGCTGCGTCTCCGGTGGAAGATGTGCACCTGACGGAGTTTGTTTTGAGCGGTGCTGTGTCATCCACGCCACAACCACCACCAAACCTGGAGCACGCCGTCACCACACCACACCACACCGCAGCAGTGTTCCAAGGAAAACTGCAACGTGCGCTGTGGCTGGACCAGCTGACGTGCTGCGCACACGCCGAGAGCAGCGAGCGGGCCGGCCTGCGGTGCAGCGAGGCGGAGTACCGTGAAGCACTGTGGTGGTCATTTCAACGGGAGAAAACCGCGCTAACAATTCAGGAAGACTACACACGACGCGCTTGTGCGTTGGGGAGTGCGCAGGCGGCGCACCAGCGGCGCCCACAGCTCGCGTCGCTGCGTTTTCTGACGGACTACGAAGAGCCGGAGGCGCGTCGGGCTGTGGCCGAAGATGCCGCCAACGCCCTTCAACTTCTCCACGTGGCAGAGAGCACGGGGTATCTGCGGCTTTCAGCACAGCAGCTCGCCGTCGCGCGAGCTGACGCGGAGGCGCTTGGAAAGACAGCAGCAGAGGTGCGTGCGTTGGAGCTGGACTTGGCAACGCGCTCCTACCATGCAGTGGCCACCTTCGACCCCTTCGTGGACGATCTCGAGCGCATTGCGGAGGGCCTTTCTCCGCACGAGAGGAAAAAGAAGGAGAGCGCAGCTGAAGAGTTTCGCCGCACGTTTTCACAGGGGAAAAGTGCCGCCGCCACGACCGCGGCCCGCCACTGCAGCAGCACCACCGTCGACCAGAGCACCGTGAAGATTGCCGAGCTCTACGCACGCCGCCACCTTCGCTACGACGAGGAAAAAGACCGTCTTGCGCTTGTCTGGTGGAAAGGTGCGGGCACCATCATGTTCGCAGAGGAGGCTCGTGCGCGACAGCGGCTTTGGTTTCTCTCCGCCTTCGTTGCCTCCCCACGGCGAATGGCGGCGGTGGTGGTGCTGCAGCGTTGGTGGCGGGTGCTGCGCGGTGCTGCGTGGTCGCAGCGGTGCCGCGAGAAACTCGCCGTTTCGCTGGCTGCGCTGCCGCACCGCCATTCGTCGGACCGCTGCAAACGTCAACTGCGAACGCTGGAGAGTGCGCTGGAGCAAGCGAGAAGCGGCTGTAGCGACAATGACCTTGACAGGAGGGAAGGGGGAGTGGGCAGCTCGGCGACAGCAGCAACACTGGCGAAGCGCCTCGCTGCCCTCACGGAGGCTGTCTGTCACCCACGCCGTTATGCGCTGCAAGCGGAGCTCTACGCCTACACAGTGGTGCGAAAGGCGCACGCATTTTGCGCTGGCGTTGGTGCCCCGCCTGCGCTGTTTCTAGCGGAGGACGAGGCACAACCGGGGCAGTATCAATGGTGGAGTAACAACTCGACTGCGCCGTCAACAGCGGCCGTGCCTTTCAACGAATGGCGTCGTCAGCGTTGGCCGTCGTATGCGGCGTTGCAGACCCAGGACGTAGCAGCTGCGATGCGTGCAGAACAGGATGCCAGGGATGTCGTGGAGATGCTCGAGAGGCACGCGCGTGCGCGTCTCGGTGACTTCGCCGCTGCACTTAATGGTGGCCCTGCCGCCGTTGAAGCGTTGGGCACGGCGCAGCAGTCTCTCGTGGAGGAAGCGGCGAAGGTGCGCCAGCGCGTCGCACAACAGGAGGCGTATGAGCGCCGTGTGTGCCTGACGCTGTTCCACCACGCCGACACGCTCTTGCCGCTGCCGTCACGGTCTCTCGCCGCGCAAGCAGCGATGAACGCGGAGGTGCAACGCGCACCGACCCGCACGCTGCCGTCCCAGCAGGGCACTGCGGCTGCCTCAGGTCAGCCTCTGCGTCCCCACATGGCGCAGCAGGGTGTGCAGCGAGCTGCGGAGGTGGTCGAGTCGATGCAGCAGCAGCGCCGCGACCGAGCTCAACGAAGCGCAATGGAAAAGACTGAGCTGTGCTCCGCTACATTGCAGAGCAACGGAAGTGAAGCTGTGCAGCTCTACGACATTGCTTTTGGCAGAGCCGCCGCAGCTGTCTGCGCGGAGCAGTACACGACCGTGGAGAAGCGCTTTGCTGCCTTGAACGGGGACTTACTACATGCGATCCAGGAGTTGATTCAGGAGGTCCTCGGAGAGAAAAGCACCATTGCTGCTGAAGAGAGCGCAGAGTGGCAGCACCTGGCACTCCATGAGGAGAGCAGCCAGCAGGTGCAACAGCATCTGTGCGCACATGCGGAGAGCGTAGAGCGAGCGTTGTTGGCCACCGCACAAGTGCGCGAGGCTGCTCTTCTCCGCGAGTGCTTTGACGAGCGCGTGGAGCTGCTCAAGTGGGCGTAGCATCCTTTTTTTTTTGTACATAGCAAGAATTTCTTTTTTTTTTGCTGGTTTGTTTGTTTCTGGAATGATGATGTAAACTGTACACCTTTCAGGTTTTTTTTCTCCTTTCGGTTGCCAACGCGTGCCATCTCCACACCAAATGTGCAGTATTTAACAAGCTTCTAGCAGGTTCTTCTGAAATAGCCGGTTGAGGTACCTACGTGGTGCGTTTCTGTGGCCGTCGCCAATGCAATGATACAGTGTCGCAAGAACCTATTGATTGTGAAAGGCTATTTAGTAGTCTTACTTTCGTTTTTGACTCAGTGATTCACCACTTCTTCTCGTCTATTCTTCTGGCGCGTTGTCGATGACAAACACGATTTTAAAATGTATCAAAAGGACCTATCAATTGCATTGCACGCGCGAAACAACAACAACAACAGCAAAGACTCTTCTGCTGAGCTCGCAAACACGCAATCAGTATTATAGACAACAACAACAAAAAGCTGTTCTTTTTCAATCTACAACACACCGGGAAAAGAACGTCTTGTTGTGGTGTTAGTTTTCTTGTCAATCCGTTAGAAGGACAAAGAGCAGAAATAATCAAAATAGAATACAGAAAAACAGCCTCCCAGCCTGAGCAAAGTGCTTCTTTCATCATTGGTGTTCTTCTCCTCTCTCTCACACGAGAGAATAAAGATCGAGTAAACACGAGTCAGCAGAGTGGGAACGCTTTTGCTGGTTCCTCTATCAAGCAAACAAACAAACCAAAAAATAGACTTATTCAACATACAAGAAACTGTTCAGAATCATCCATCACACAGACACGGTGTTTTGATTGTCGCTTCTCTATTTCTCACACTACTCTTATTTGCCACGCCGGTCGCCTACGCTGCGCAGAAGTTGCTATTTGCTGCCCACCGCTAGTCTTTTGGTTTTCTTCTCTTCCTTCTAGTCATTTTTGTTTTGCTTTTATAATCTGAGCGTCCTTGTTGTGCTTTCCTGAAAACACACACATACACGCGGAACCTTTAACCTTGTTCCTTTTTTTTACGCTGCCATCGTTGCCCCGCCATGAGCTACTCGGAAGTGTTCGACGGCGCCATCGGCATTGACCTCGGCACCACTTACTCCTGCGCCGCCGTCTTCCTGCACGGCCAGGTCGAGGTGATCCCTAATGACATGGGCAACCGCACCACACCGTCGTGTGTTGCATTCCACAACGACGACGCGCTCGTCGGCGACGCGGCGAAGGCGCTGCTGAGCCGCGGCGTCACCGGCGTTGTCTTTGACGCGAAGCGCATGATCGGCCACCACTTCAGCGACAAGAGCATCCAGGAGGACCGTGTGCGGTGGCCGTTCCTCGTGTCGGAGGCCGAGGGCGACAAGATCCAGATCGATGTGCAGTTTAAAGGGGAGGAACTGCACCTGGCCCCGGAGCAGATCTCCGCGAAGGTCCTCGCGTACTTGAAGGAGTGTGCGGAGCGGCACCTGGGCAAGGAGGTGAAGAAGGCCGTCATCACGGTGCCCGCCTACTTCAACGACGCGCAGCGGGAGCGGACGAAGGCGGCGGCCACCATTGCCGGCCTCGATGCGCTGCGCATCATCAACGAGCCCACCGCGGCAGCGCTGTGCTACGGCCTCGGCATCGGCAGCGGCACCGGTGAGCAGCAGGGGGCCGACAAGCCGCACAACGTTGTCGTCTTCGACTTCGGCGGCGGCACCTTTGATGTCTCCGTCATCACCATCGACTGCGGCAGCTTTGCGGTGCGGGCCACCGCCGGCGACACCCACCTTGGTGGTCAGGACATCGACTCGAATCTGCTACAGTTTGTCCTGCAAGATATTCAGACGCGCTACCAGGTGAATGTGGCGGAGCAGCCGCGGCTGCTGGCGAAGGCGCGGACGGCCTGTGAGCGGGTAAAGCGGGTGTTGTCCCACTCCACGACGGAGGAGCTCGCCTTAGACGGCGTCCTGCCGGACGGTGCGGAGTACACCATCGTCATCTCACGTGCGAAGCTGGAGGAGCTGAACGCGTCGCTCTTCGAGCAGTGCATGACGGTGGTGAAGCGCGCGCTGAAGGATGCGAAGATGAAGGTGGAGGACATGGATGAGGTCGTGCTCGTCGGCGGCAGCTCCCGCATCCCGAAGTTGAATGAGATGCTGAAGGCGCTCTTCAAGAAGGAGAAGCTGTGCAACTCCGTGCACCCCGACGAGGCGGTTGCGATTGGCGCTGCCGTGCAGGCGAGCATCCTCACCACTGCACCGGAGCAGCAGTCGGAGAAGACGGCGTCGGTGGTGCTGATGGACGTCGTCCCACTCAGCATTGGCGTCGAGATTGACAACGGCAAGTTCGACGTCATCATCCCCCGCAACACCACCATCCCATACAAAGCCACGAAGGAGTACAGCACCGTGGAGGACTACCAGGAGGATGTTGACGTGTACGTCTACGAGGGCGAGCGTCCGTTGACGAAGCACAACCACAAGCTGGGTGAGTTCACGCTGGAGGGCATCACCCGTGCGAAGCAGGGCGTGCCGACCATCACCGTCACCTTCTCGATTGACGCCAACGGACTGCTCACCATCACTGGCACGGAGGAGATCGCCAACAAGCGACAGACGCTCGTCGTGCAAAACGACGACCGACTATCGGAGGCGGAGGTGCGGGCCATGATCGAGACGGCGAAGAAGCTGTCGAAAGAGGACGCCGTCGACACCGCACGCGAGGCGGCCAAACGCGAATTGGAGGCGGCGCTGGAGGCACTGTCCGCCGCCATCGCTGCAATGCCGCAGCCGCCGTCGGCGAAGCTGCAGAAACGACTTGACGCCTTCGTGCCACGCACGCGAGAGTGGATCGCGCAGCAGCTGCCCACCTACACCACCACCGCCGACGTGGAGGAGAAAACGAAGAAGATTGCCAAGCTGGCGAAGAAGGCCCTGAAGAAAGTGCAGAAGGAGGCGGGCGGCGGCGGCCCGGCGGCGAAGCGCCACCGCAGCGAAAACGCTGGCGAAGGCGAGAGTGCGGCGCCGAAGTCGTCGAGCGATAGTGACGACGGGGAAGAGTAAGAAGAAAGAACTCTCCCTTTTTTTTTCCCTTGCCGCGTCCTCAATCTTAATGAAGGTGACAGTTTTTTTTTCTCTTTTCTCGTGGAAGAAGCAGTAGTTCATTTACGTTTGGATCTGAACTCAAAACTGAAACAACAACAGAAAAAGAGAGCCTATGCGAAGAACAACATTGTCATCTGATGGTGTTCAATGCGTTGCTGCACTCTGCAATTAAAAAAAAAAAACGCGTCCTTTTTTCTTTCATACTCATTCATGACTACCGAATGCACTTGGATGGAGTGCGTCTCCGTTTTCTGTCTTTCCGCCACCTACACTTGCCACTGAGAAAAAGAGCGACAACAAGCGCTTCTCTGATCAACAGCTTACTTCTCACTACCTGTTCTTTTCTCTTTTTTTTGTCTTTACCCTCCATTTCCCACTGCACCTCTCTACGCTTCTCTTTGCGTTTCATCACCGTTGTTGCGTACCACACACACACACACACATGACACACACACACATGACACACACACACACATGACACAAGCAAGCACACACACAAAAACACTCCTCACACAGGGAAGGTGTTTACGTAAAGTGCATCTGTAGTCTCTCTGTTGTTGTTCTTCCACTCTGCACCACTTCGCACGCCATGCCGCCCCCGCCACGCCAACGCTATCACTCCGGGCAGCAGCAGCAGCAGTCATCGTACTCGTCGCACTCGCAGCAGCAGCGGTACGCGAAAAAGGAGGATACGCGCTACGGCGGCAAGAAACCGAGTCGGCCCATTGGCGCGTCCTCCGCTGCCTCTTCTTCTTCTCCTGCGGCAGCCGCAGCGGCAGCGGCGAGCGTGCGGGAAGAGGCCCTGCGCACGGCGCTCGCCAAAGCCCTCACAAACCCGAACGCCGCCACCTCCTCTGGGATCAGCGAGGTCGACACGTACGGCAACGGCTCTCCGACAGACCGTCTGCAGTTTGGCTACAGCCCAGCAGTCGCAGCGGAGGCGGTGGCCTTTCACGCCCGCTTCGCCACCGACGACTGGATCGCCGCGCGGAAGCGCAACGGCCACACTGTCTTCTCGAAGAAGCAGAAGCTGACGTCCTTGAACTGTGAGCCGGTCACCTCGATCTTGAAGCTGCAGCGCCACTGGAAGCAGATCAACGCCTTTCAGTCCGACGTGCGTGGCGGCAAGTCGAAGCTGAAGGCCGCCGACCTGGACCAACTGCTCGACATGCTAGCCTCCAAGCAGCGCATCGGCGAGGACGAGTAGTCCCTACGGTCTACGATCGCTGCTTTGTTTTCTGTCTTAAGTCCTGTTGGCTATGGAGAATTACATCGCCATTTTTTTCGGTGAGCTTGGCGCTGCACTTTTCTTTTTTTTTTCTTCTTCTCTCGCTTTCTTTGAGCGTTGTGGTGTGCCGCAGGTGACGTTGAGAGAGCAGTTGTGCTCTCCTTTGTGTTTACTATTTTTCTCTTTTTGTCGAGAAACGTTTAAGCAGTAAAGCAGCTTGCGGTACGGCATCTCTGTTCGCCCCTTCGTCCCGACCTTCCGATAAAAAGAATGAGGACAACGGATCACTGCTGAGGAGTGGGAGAAACAGAGTATTGGACTGCAGGTTACTTTTTTTCTTCTTTCCTATCTCTGTTGAGTTAATCTAACCGCTTAATTAAAAAAACGCATTTGCCAAAAAAGAAAAAAAACACTCAGCTGCTCTCAGTGAAGCCTTGTTACTGAAGCTGACCCATTAGCGCACAGAAACGTTTTTTTTTTTTTTACCTAGTAGAGTGTGCATTTTTTAGGTGCTCAGGGTATCAACGCGAGTTAGCTGCCGTGGATCTCGTCGTCGGCAGTATTCTTTCTTTTGAGAAATATTTAGACAGGGACATGAAATCGAGTTTCTCGATCAAACCAACAGATCCCGCCTTTTTCCCCTTGTTCTATTTCTTCCCTGCTACGCACACATACACACACACACGCACAACGCTTATGCTGTTCTCTCGCGAATCACCTTGACCGTCACGGTGTCTCTCGCATTGAAGCAGGTTGCAGAACCAAACTGTTAAGGCGTGGTCTTCTGCAGGTCAAAAGAATTTTTGTTTTTCTTAGACGCACATAGTCACTCAGCTCTTACTTGTTTCCTTTCTTTTCCTGTTTTGCTCTTTCGCAATGTCAAAAGCGGCACCGTCGACAGAACACGCACCGCAGAGTGCAGCAGCCAAGGAGTCGCCAGCCGGCACAGCCAGCGCCACCACACCGGCTGCACCGTCGCCAAAGCTGCGCATCGACTTTCCTCCTGTGAAGGACAAGGATGAGGCTTTGAAAAGTCAGCGTGCCGCAGTGAAGCAGGAGGAGATTCGCGAGGACATCGGGAACGACGTCCCACCCGTCGTGCGAAGTGTGCTGGAGCTGTCCCACCTGACCATGAGTGGCCACAGTCAATGGCTGCGCGCCGCCCCAGGCTACCAAGGTGGCCTCTTTCACAAGGGCAACCCTTTCTGTTTCGCCGGCGGGTACCGTGACACCACCCGCCCCCTCGACGTGGAGGACAAGGGCAACCACATGAAGCTGAAAGACCCACTTGTGTACGGCACCATGTCGTTGCCCATCACAGCCGCGTATCTGTGCGACCTGCACGGCCGCGACGTCTTCGACATGCGGCGGCCGATCATCGAGTACCTACCCGAGCTGCAGGGCAAGCTGTCAGCCGACGTCACCGCACGCAGCATCCTGTCCTTCACCCACGGCATCGATGACGCACACCTGCTGAAGGACGCCGGTGCGCACCCGCTGAAGCCGTTTTGCTCCCCCTCGATCTGCGCGGCGGCGCAGACAAGCCTCTACGAGCCGATCAACCGCTTTCTCGCCGGCGGCGCCGCGGCTTCCGGTGCGGCCGCCGCCTTAACGGGTCAGCAGCAACGCGCCAACTTTGTGCAGTACGTGTGCTCCGCCCCGCGCATCCAGCGTAGCTTCCACCGCTCGCTGCGCCGCGCACACATCAGCCACTGCTCCGTGGCGCTGTTGCTCGCCGCGGTGGAGACGCAGTTGAAGGGCCGCAGCTTCGAGGAGGAGATGCGCGCCGGCTTCTTCGAGAAGGCCGAGAGCTACGGCTCCGGCTACGGTGTGCCGACACTGTGGAAGAACCCGAACGAGCTCTTCTATCAGCCAACGGGGCAGGCGCTGCAGCACACGCACTTCAAGCGCCCGCTGCCCATGGGATCTTTGCTCAACTGCGGTCCGGCGGTGTTCAACGGCTCGCTTAACCTGTATGCCCCCTGCGAGGACTACGCAAAGCTGCTGCTGCTGTCCCTCGACACCATCATGGATGCCCGCGAGCTGCTCGGCACGTTGGACGCGGCGACCCACAGCAGCCACCCCTACTACGACTTTGGGGTGCAGTACGTCCCTGCCAAGAAGGAGCTGCGCTTGACACGGTCCATACTGACCACGATGGATGCCCTGCCCGCCGCGGCGTCCTTCCGCTACAGCTGCGAGCACGACTTGGGCTGCTTTGGCATCGCGTCGTGCGGCACCCGCAACGCGCGCGTCTTCGCCAACAACCTCTCACGCATGATTCAGCACCTTTTTGTGAAGCACGTCTTGGCCAAGGGAATCGACCCGCAAAAGCAGGTGGACCTTGACAACCCGACGCAGCAAGCGGAAGGTTCGGACAGCAAGATTCAGCGTGTGCTCAACAAGCAGAAGTACTCGGCGTACTTTAAAAAGTTCGACGTCCATAAGCGCATGTGATCCTCCTTTTTCTTTGTTTGTTTTGTGTGACGCTGCTGTGGCAGTCAAGACGCAACAGGAGAGGTTTGTTTAACAACGTGGTTGTTTCTCTTCTTTTTTTCCTCCCACAACACTAGCGCGCTTTTTCGTTTTATTGTCACATTTGTTTACAGGATGAAAACACCACCCAAGACAACATCACGCGAGGCTTCGTTCTTCAAGTAACCTACGAACTGCTCTTCAGTAGTGCTCTTACACCGTTTCAACGGTCCCCGCAGGCTTCCACTTGACATATGAAGGAGGAAAGTGAACCTTGACCTTTTTCTCACCTTCTGGCAGAGGAAAGAGGTGTCTATTTGCTGATCAAGGGTGGTGATGATGGCGTTTTCTGTTCCATCCTTTCTCTTCGTTCACTGCCTTTTCTCTGCACATGCAATCACCGAAACACTTCGCCGCATCTCTTTGATCTTCGACAGCGACCGCCAGATCAAACACACATACCTACACAGCACTCGTGACCTTGTATCCTTGCTGCTCGACCAATGCCTAGCGAGACGTCGTCGATACGTGGCGACGACATGCCTCGCCTACGGGAGCTGCAAGCCAAGTACGACGCCGTGGTTGCGGAGAACGACCAGCTCTACGACGACCTGCGTGCGGAGCAGGCGCAGCGTGAGCGCTTCGAGGCCGCCTACCGTCGAGTGCAGGAGGATGTGCAGAAAGATCAAGAAGTCCTCCGCCAGCTATACGCACAAATCGAACCGAGTGCAACTGGCAGCCCGGCCAGCGGCGAAGGTCTCAATGGGGTAGGAGAATCCGCTCGCCGTAGCGGTCTCGGCGGCAAGAAACTGTCGAATCGCGCGGTGACAGCCGCGGCGTCGGGTGATGGCGAGCGCCTTCGCCACTTAGAGCGCGACTGCGCCTACCTGCAGGCAAAAGTGGAGAATTTGC
The DNA here is from genome assembly GCA_000482105.1 of Crithidia acanthocephali. Lineage (NCBI taxonomy): Eukaryota > Euglenozoa > Kinetoplastea > Trypanosomatida > Trypanosomatidae > Crithidia > Crithidia acanthocephali. The sequence goes on along the minus strand of AUXI01000497.1, from coordinate 2,243 downwards.
ATCTGGCGCTACGACGCTATGAGCAAAGCGACGGTGCTGCAAACGCCGACGGCACATCAACCTGTTCTTCTGCTCAGCGTCCCTTAGCCTCTTCTCGTGCGGTGCAAGCGGCACAGCGCGCTGCTGATTCCTCTGCTGCAGCCTCGGATGTTGGGAATGCGGAGGCCCTCCGAACAGAGCAGGAAGCCCGCCGCCGTGCAGAGGAGCAACTGACGCGTTGTCATGCCACACTGCGCAGTCTGCGCGACGACGCTGCCCAAAAAGAGTTCTTCTTCCACCAACAGCTCAGCGCACTTCAAGCGCAGAACGCGGCGCTGCTAGAGGATTTGGACACGTGGGTGACCAAAGAGCAGCAGACGCACTTGGCAAACACCTTTGCACCAAGGCATGGGGACGCTGCGAAGGTCAACGCAACGGTGCGCTCTTCCTTTTCAGTGCCTCCTGAAGGTGATACTACAACGCTCGAGAACGACGCTGACAAGGCGGAGCGCGCGCGGGAGCAGGCGCAGTCGCAGCAGATGCAGCAGTACCTAAAAGACCAGGAGGAGGTGATAGCCCTGAAAGACCGGAGCATCGCACAACTCGAAGCCCGAGTGCAGGAGTTGGAGACACGGCTGACGAGCGCCGCAAAGCAACCAGCTCCACCACCTGCGTCACCGCCTTCGCCGTTCACCGTGACAGTTCCATTAAAAGACCTTTTGCAGCTGCAGCGCGACGCAGTGCAGGTGGAAGCTGCTGTGCAGCGCTACGCCGCCGCGTATCTGCCAGGCACCTATGTCCTTCCCTTCTCCCAGCTTTCCACGCCACCGGCACCAGTCGCAGGCTCATTGGAGACAGCCAACACCGCCGTGCGTGACGTGCACGAAGTGCTCCGATGCGTGTGGGAGGTGTTGTCTCACGCACCGGCGGTGTCGCCTGCAGCTGCAGCGCAGGCACCGCGCAGCCGCGACTCCGCACTTCGTGCGTCTCCTCTCACCGTTGTCCAGCCAGCAGCGGAGGCGTCGCCCTATCACAGCGGCGAAACACTCTCCGAGGCAGCGCAGCGACTCGCCAGGCTGATGCGCCGCCACACCGGGCGATGACGGCAGCAGCAGAATCATAGGCACTGTAAGAAAAAAAAAAAACGGCCGATGGGCACTGCCAAGAGCGTGCTGTCTGACACACTCTTTGCCGTCCGTTTGCAGCGATTTCTCGCCTGAAACAGAAGAGGTGCAACTTTACCTCCGCTATCAAGGGGAGACACGTCCATGTACTGTTACTTTTGTAAAACTACCATGCCGCACCACAAGCATGTAGAGAGGTCTTCAACTCTAGACAGCAGTTAACACTCGACCAGCAGGAAAAACACAAAAAAAGCCATGTGCATTCGGGTTTTTTCTTGCAAATTTCTCTATTTCCACCTCTTCTATCAACGCAGTACGCCGCACGTGATTCAACTGGTGTGCACAACAGAAGCAAGCAACGATCCCTGTTGAAAAAAAAAGCCTAATGATCGTGAGGATCCTAGACCAAAAAAAAACAACTTTCTTTTTTCTTTTTCTCTGACTCTTCTTAACCCTCTCTTGCCCTCTTATGTGAAAACATTCCCGTACCTGCGTTCGCATTTCTTCTCTGTTGCCTATCTCGATCACTTAAACCACGCACAAAACAAAGATTTAAACAGCTACTATAGTTAACTTTAAGCCTTCTTCTTAACTATACAATTAAAAATTATCCCCGTGGAAGCCAAAGCCACATTTCTCTCCACTTTCATTACAAACAGCAAACTCCCGTAGAGGTTCTCACAAGATGACCTTCGAGGGTGCCATTGGTATTGATCTGGGCACGACGTACTCGTGCGTTGGCGTGTGGCAGAACGAGCGCGTGGAGATCATCGCGAACGACCAGGGTAACCGCACGACGCCGTCGTACGTCGCGTTCACGGACTCGGAGCGCCTGATCGGCGATGCCGCGAAGAACCAGGTCGCGATGAACCCGCACAACACGGTGTTCGACGCGAAGCGCCTGATTGGCCGCAAGTTCAACGACTCCGTTGTGCAGGCGGACATGAAGCACTGGCCCTTCAAGGTGACGACGAAGGGTGACGACAAGCCGGTGATCACGGTGCAGTTCCACGGCGAGGAAAAGACCTTCACGCCGGAGGAGATCAGCTCCATGGTGCTGCTGAAGATGAAGGAGACGGCTGAGGCGTACCTCGGCAAGCAGGTGAAGAAGGCCGTGGTGACGGTGCCTGCCTACTTCAA
>AUXI01000496.1:0-18473 GCA_000482105.1 Crithidia acanthocephali | reverse complement strand
AAAGAGATAAAGAGACGTGGAAGCACATCAAATGACAGTGCCGACAAAAACCGCGAGAGCAGTTGCTTACACTTCATTCGTCATAGATCGGTCACCGTACCTCCACCCGTGCGGAGAACGCTCTTCCCCCACAACAGGTGAGAGATCCGCTGTGAGCCGTTGTTGTGCTGCTGTGGGCCTCCTCGAGTCGCACTGCCCAGCGCGTGGTTTTTTTTTGTTTGGACGGACACTCCACGAGCATCCCTTCAAACAGCACGAGTGTCGCTCACTACGTGAAAAGCTGATAGAGGAGTAAATGGAAGTGTTTCCTTTTTTGTGTTTCAAGGTGCGCTGAGCGTCGTGAGTTTTTTTTTTTAACCTGAGGGGGCAACTTCATTGACAGAGACAACAAACGTACTGCGACGGATTCGCAGTGGGAGAAGAATAAAACTCTTCAAAAAAAAAAGGGACGATACCAGGTGGTGTGCCGCGGAAGCTCACGACCATCCTCTAGTCGCAACTATCTGGAGTTTTTTGCGTCACTCACTCTTTCCAAACAACCCATCAAGCAGAGAGACCAACAAAAGGGGAAAAGAAAGAGCGAAGAACAACGGAAAAGGGAGGGAAAACAAATCCCCGCAAACAGTGAACAACAGAGAGACTATGGAGGGACTACCGGGCACATCGTACCGTCTTTCCGAGAAAGAAAGGGGAGAGTGCAAATACGAAACTTGAGTTTAAACAAAACGGCTGTGGGTTGTACAATATGAGAGGGGTCGATGCAACACACAAAATGTGTGCTGCCGTTGTCCTTGTTCTCGCCATAGCACCTCCGTGGCGTGAAAGAAAACGACAATAGAAACTTCGAAGGAGTAAAGAGAGAAGCACCCCAATGTGCTCATGTGCGTGCGTGCTTTACCTTGTTGCTACGTTTCGCCCTTTCCGTTCTGAAGAACGACGCCTTCACACGGGTACCTCTCCGATGCCCATGGAAGTCTTTGTTGGAAACCGCAAGCCCAACAGTTGCTCCTCCTCAATCCCGAGCTCGGCCAGCAGCTGACTGCCGCCCATCTTCCCCTGCGCCTCCTCCGCCCCGTCGCCCTTTCCCCGCATCGTGCCGTAGTTCGAGTGTCGGTTCGCCGCCATGTGAATGGAACTGCTGGCGGACCGATTCGTCATGTTCACCGGCGACCACACCCGCTGCGACGCGTAGGCACGGGTAGGCAACAGGCGAAAGAACCACCGCACGATAAAGCGACTGTGCTGCGGAGCATCGCCTTCCATCAGATCGGTGTAGACGTGGCACGACGCGGTGCCGGCGGCCACCACGCTTTCGCTGGCCCCACTACTCGCAGAGCTGCCACTGCTGTTGCCGCTGTGGCGCTTTGCGTCGCCGAACACCTGCAGCAAGTTGCGGCGCACGCCGAGGTCGTATATGTTCTTCCGCATGTACGACTTGAGCGTCCGTGCGCGGTGCGGCGACGGCGAGGGTCCGGCGGCCGCCGCTTCGTCGTCCGACTCCCCTGACGAACCATACGGGGAGAGACGCCGCTCGTTCTCGAAGATGACCATGTCAATCGTGGTGATGTTGTGCCGTGCATAGGTGAAGTGCCGCTTCAGCAGGTAGGACGTCATGGCGAAGAAGAGAAGGCACTGCGCGATGCAGACGAAGACACCCAAGAAGGGTTGGCCAACGTTCAACTCCTCCGCGATGGTGGCACCAACGCCGAGGCCGGTGCGCGGTGCTGCGGTGCCGGCTGCTGCAGCCGACGTCGCACCCTCAGTGCCGCGTTGCAGCAGCGCTCTGCCGGAGCCAAAGGCGTACACGAAGAGTGCGACGAACAACAACGTCAGCACCCACGTGGTGAGCAGCCACGTGTAGAGCAGCACCAGCAGATAGTTCTTGTAGTTGAAGAAGCCGACGCACTGGCCCAGCCAGGGGCAGTGGTGGTCGTACTTCAGCACGCAGAAGTTGCACCGGCTGCAGTGGTGAGCCCTGGGCGGCTTGTAGGTGGCACACATCGGACAGAAGTGCAGATAGTTGTTCTGCACGCTGGTGTAACTATTCGCCTGGGGGTTGAAGAAAAACTGCTCGTTCGGCCGCGGCAGCGGCAGCGGCGGCGGCGGCGCAGAGCCCGGCGTGGGGGACGACATGGACAGTGCAGGGTCTACGGCGGCCTCCGTGGCGGTCGCCATCGCACCTGCCGCTGGTGCCTCCGCGACCTTCCCCCCGCTGCCCACCTCCGCGGTGGGCACCGGCTCCTCCGGTGGGTCGGCTGCCTTGGCACCAAACGTGCGCAGGCGGCCGTGCTGCTGGGCGTTGAAGGCGGTGGTCGACGGCGGGTAGAGGCCGGCCGGTGACTTGGAGCACGCGAGCGGCTCGTAGAAGGTGCTCAGGGCGAGGGTGGCGCTCTTCGTGGCGCGCTGGCGGAACACCGCTGGCACCCGCCCAGGCGGCGTCAGCAGCGCCATTACGTAGGCCCACGTCGCCATCACGAGGAGGGCGAGGGAGGTGAGGAAGAGCACCCAACCCCACGCACGCACCTCCGACAGCGTCGACACGCTGACCGGCGAGAGTTGGGACCACCGTCCACGCCTCCCGCTGCTCCCGACGAGCTCATCCGCGCTCACATCCCGGAAGGGGTGCAACAGCGTGGCACCCAACACGGAAAGTGTGTCAGGGAACAGGTAGACGTAGAAGCTATGGGCAGAGTAGAGGGTGGTGGCGATGAGGGCGGAGACCACCACGACATCGCTCCAACTACGCTCTGAGCCGCAGCAGACCATCAAATTTCAGAACTGCTGCAATAGAAGTCTCACAGAATGGTTTAAGTAAGTAGAAAAGATGGAAAAGGGGGGTGCCGATAGGAGAGCAACGTTTCAGCCAGAAAAGAAAAGGAGAGAAAAAGTTTGGGCGACGCTGCCGGCTCGTTCACCTTCTTTTTTTTTTTTTGGCGCGCCTTCTCAACTCTTGCGTAGTTGTTTGTTTTTTGCTTTGTTTGCGTGTCCGTGCGCGCGCGGACTCTTTGTTTGGCGCACTTTTTTTGTGAAAGGAGAGGCAACGGGAGATGCAAGACCAGCCTTCCGTTTTGTTTGGCTTTTTCGGATTACCAAGCGCCACTGCGGAAGATTGTTTTCTCGCCGAACGCACACAGAACAGCTCGCGTTGGATATATATAATTTGATTGCCCTTATCCTGGGTGTTTTCCAAGGTGGAATTCGAGTTTCTCGTGTTACGGCTCGCAGCGCATAATTGGAGATCAACGTGCGAGAAGGCCCAGCGAGCCTCACCAACTATCGAGGAAGCGTTACGCAAAACTCACGTCTCTGCAAGTGTGTGTAGAGATGAAGCTCTCGCTAATCTGCTTCGCTTCGTATTAGTGTGCGTGTGCGTGTGCGTGTGTGTGTGTGTGTGTGTGTGTGTGTCTGCGCGACAAAAAGCGTCTCTACTCGTACACTTTTTCTTGTGCTGCTTTGCTCACGGATGAACGAACGTCTGCGTGCAACAAACAGCCACCAATGAGAACGACACGGCTACAGAAAAGAGAAAGAAAAAAAGAAAGAAACGTACTCGTCTCGGTGCAACGGCGTTCTCTCTAAAACTTCAACGAGAGAGAGAGAGAAAGAGAGAGAGTTATGTAACAAAGGGTGTGCGTGTGTGCAGAACAACAGCTTGTGAGAAATCGATGCACGACGAACACACAGAATGGCGGTTTCAAGCGACAAGAGGCGATCCAGGGAGGTGTAAGAAAAAAAAACGTATGAAATAGGAAAAGGATTTGGCATCCCTGTCTGAGCAGGAAGCAGCTTCCATAACACTGCGAGCGCACAATAAGGACAACTGCAAACGAGTCCCTTCAGACAACGGTGTCGTGATGGCGAGAACAACAAAAGCGCAGGTGGCATCGTACTGATGGACCTCCGCAAGTTTATCGCTGTTCTTCTGCTCCACCGACGGCGCACTGGCTTTCTCACCTTGTTTTTTTTTTCTATCTCTTCGTGGTCAGTGAAGCCAGAAGAAACCATACGAGACCAGCAAGGTTGCATGCCATTGCAGATGACCGATGCTTTTCTACTCTTACCATTGGATGGAAAGACGGCGATGCACAGTTTTAGTTCGCATTCCCTATTCAGGAAATCGTAGTTCTCGTCGAGCGCTGACTCTTCTACAGTAGGAGACAGGAAAGCAAAAAATTAAAGAAATACACAGTTGAGGGGAAGCTACAAAGCCTTGCTTGCCAAGACCGCAGCTGTCGCACGTCACACCAACATGAATGACAAAAAAGGAAAAGAGAAGGGGAAGTACATCAGCGTCCCGGATTGATGCGCTTGTGACGAGAGCAGCTGTCACAATAACGATCGCACAACATACAGTGGAAAGAGAAGAGAGGATTGTCGTGCAGAACAAGGTAAAGGGGTGAGTAGGGTGTGAAGGGAAGACAAGACCCAAGGAAAAAAGCGTTACAGGGCAAGATGAAAAAAATGAGAGGGACAGCAACCAGTTGGTTGCAAAACCAAAAGAACAAAGAGGAAACGGTACGTGGCAGGGAATAAAAAGGACCACACTGGAGAAGAGAATCAAGTACAGTTACGTGCCACGTACGGGACGCGCAAAACGTAAAGAAACGAACGAAAGGGAACAGAACCGAAAAAGAAAAGAAGGATTTATGGTGGTAAAAAGAAAGAAAAAAGAGAAAAGAAACAAGCACGCGCAGGGGAAGAGAGAGAGAGAGAAGGAATGACAAGTTCGAGAGATGAGGAAAGCCGGTAAAGAAGCGGTTGGACTCTCCTGATGAAAAGAGAAAAAAGGGAGAATTAAAGAGCTGCAGTGGCTTTAAATGTTAATGTTGCGCGTCGCGGCAACTTAAGTTAAGACCGTGGTTCGAAATCATGTCAATCTCTTTAGTACTCGCTCAATAGCCTTTTTTTTTTAATATATAGTCAAGTGGTTTAGGTAAACGCAAGGTAAGAGGTATTATAAAAAAAAGAAGAACCAAGAGTTTTCAGTTGCCTGTCCGCACGGTTCTCTTTAAGCGAGAAACACCGTGGGGTGCTGCTTCCCTATGGCTGCTGCCGACAAGACAGCAGTTTCGAGCGATGCGAGAAAGGAAAGTGGAAAAGCACCGAGGAAGTTGCGTACCACGGTAAAGAAAAGGAAGAAGAAATCACTGCAGTTCTTGAGGCTGTCATAGGGTTACGGGAGCGAGTAAACATTGCGCGCAAAGCCAGCTGAAGCGCTTCACTTTGCGTAGCGTGAAAGAGGCAGAATTCAATGGTCGGTAGGACAGCACAAAAAAAATTCAACGCTGTACTGTGGGGTACCTATCGAATACACTGTTTGCTTTGGCACTATTGACGCATGTTCAATTAAAACAGCCATACATAGGAGAGAGAGCTGGTTGTTTGAGAGAAAACAAAAACTGGAGGTTGATTGAAAGAGCAATAATAAAATATTTTAAAAAAAAAAGTGAAAACAGCTTTAAAGTTAAAAGAAAAAAGAAACGGAAATTATAAGTGTGAGAGAACACAAAGGAGAAGAAGAAAAAAGACAAATAAGAAGACAAGAGTTAGTTAACCGTCCTTCATCATTACGTTTTTTTTTCCTGCAGACGGTGTTAGTAGAAAAAGAAAGATAAATTCAAATAGAAAGGAAACGTAGAGCTTTATCGCTTGCAGACAAAGAGATAAATAGAAACAAACAGAATAGAGCAGAGCTTATGTGCCTATTTTTATAGGTAGTTTCACTTGCTGGTGTCGTTCTCTTCTTAACACGGCATAGTTTAACATCTATCAATTTTTGATTGTTCCGCTTAGCTTTCTCTTTTTTTCTGGCAATGCTGAAAGTGAAGAGAACAGATGGCTTTCGTAAAGTCGTTATGCTGAACGAGAAGAGTGAAAACAAAAACAAACAAAAAGAGTCTTTTAGAGACGTGCCACGTAGTGCATGTACATCGTGGAAGGAGCAAAAAGCAATACACGGGGTCATCCCAACACATGCACACCTATTCAGAGCATTCTTTCGGCCTTTGGTAAGAGGCAAAAACTGGAGAAAACCAAAGTAAGTATAGTGAAAGGCGGAAGAAGAAAAAAAGTTGGTGTTGCTTTACGTCTTAGCTGCAGGAGCGCGAAAACGCTGTAAGAAAGATAATGATCGAGTCACTAAAGCTAGATCATGCATATATATCGACATAGTTTTATATGAAGGTTGTTTTTTGATGATAAAAAAAAAATTTTTTGTTGAGGAAAAAATGCTTCGACTGGAATAGAGTATCAAAAAGAAAGGGAAACGAAAAAGCCATGGGCTGAACGCATCTCTGCTGTTCCCTCCTCGATGGTGACAGATGTCGGAAGCAGGGCAAGTGTGTTAAGAAAAACAAAAGGAAAAAAGCAATGCAATGCAATGCAATGGAAGACAAAGCAAATTCGATTTAAGGGCATCAGAACACACATCGGAATGAAAGGAAGTAAACAAGTAAAAAAAAGGGAAATAGGAGGAGGAAAAAAAAGCGATTCTGCTTTGGCACGTTATTGCGAAGCACTGCAGTAAGAAAAAAAAGAAAGGGTTTTTCACGTGCGAATAAGCAAGTGTTCAAAACCGAAAAGTTGGAAAACAGGTGTTAATAGCATTCTCGTTTTATGGAAAGACAGAACGGTAACAACAGTAAAGAAAAAAAGAAAAGAGAGCATGCACCTCTACGTTGAAGCACATCTCTGTGTATAGTTGACAAAGGATCGTTCCATCCACGTCAATCAAGCAAGCAAGAAAAGAAAACCATAAGTAGACACAGCCTTTTTTGTAGTGGAAAAAAAAACACGATAGCGCAAACAAATAGCACCGAAAAGCGTTGGACGTCCCAAACAAGCGACAGTAAAAAGAAAAGGGGGACATCGCAGTCGCGCTCTCAAAAATACAAACGTTTAACGGTGGAAAACAAAGACAACGAATCACCACTAAAACAGTAGTAAGTCTTTTCTTGTTGCCTTCATTGATTGCATCTCTATGAAGAGCATCGTTCACAAACGTTTGGGGAGGAAAAGACAATACGCAAGGAACAAGAAAGGAAGGGGGACAAAAAAGCAAATCCAAACTATCAGCAAGAGTATATGACATCTAAAGTAGACCTGCTAAGTTCTTGTTTGATTTCCCTCCCACGCACCTTTGAGCAGGCACCGCTATCACTGCTGCCCGTTGATGCTTTCATGGTGCGTCGTAAGTGACGCGCCAAGCTCAAAGGTGGAAGGGCCAGAACATGCAAGGGAGAGAAGAAGGAGGTGACGTGGTTCTCCGCAGCAACGAGACGACGCCGCACTCGCCACTCCTCTGCGTCACGCAGGCACGTAACACAGGAGATGCAACCTGCAGCGCTGCTTTTTCCTTTCCCCCCTCCTCCTCCCCTCTCTCACGCGTGCTTCCTCGTGAGGTGGTCCTCTACGTGATAAAACAACGGAAAAGGCGGCGTCTATGCGTGTGTGCTTGTTGGTCGTTTCTTGTCATGCACAGTTGCTCCTGTAGAGGTGCAAAAGCAGTTGTGCAGTGGAATACGACCTGGGCGAGAACAGATAAAAAGAGAGAAAAAAAAACTTTATCACACTTCATTGTTTACTGTGAGCTAAAAAGATTTGAGAATCGTTTGCGAAGGCACAATATAGAGTTTGCAAAAGAAGAAGAAAAAAAGAAGAACAAATTGTTTCTTTTTAAAGGAAAAAGTAAAAAGAGACTCAGCTCACGATTGCGTTGAGCCACAGAGACGCCTGCGTTTTGAACTCGCTTGAATTCGAAACGTGTAACGCTACTTATGCACGCGCAAAAACTGGTTCTTGAGTGTCTTTCCCACTGAGAGAGGCACTGAGCGTTGACTCCCCGTCTATATCACATCTTAGAGTGCGTGTTTGTGAGCAAAGAGATCATTTACAGTGCCGGTTGTGTTTAAATGATCTGAAGAATAAGTGAAGCAAAAAAAAAGAAGAAAAAGCAAGCACACAAAAGATGATGACATTCACGCCGCAGTGGTTTTCATGAAAATCACAACGATAAAACACAAAAGGGGAGGTTCAAGATGTTCGTGCAACGAAAGCAAGAAGAGAGCAAAAAAGTGCGAATACAGAACACGTCAACTGAGGAAAAGAGGAGGAGAAAACTGAGAGCACAGTGGCAAAACACGGCAGTGGGATACTTAAAACGCCGACCAGAGAGCAGCTCGCAAGAAATAATAAAAAAAGAAAAGACAGATAGATAGATATGTGTAAAAAAAGATAAAAAAAAAGAAAGGAAAAGAACTTTCTGCAAGTCAGCAGTGTGTACTCAACCAAATCTTCTCCCACGCACGAGAGCATCAGAGAGAAAAACAAAAGACACACTGGAAAGAAAAAGATAGGAGTAAAAAAAAAGGACGCAAACGAGATACATACAGCAACTTGAATATCGTCTGTGAAGAGAAAGGAAAGACTGCGAGGAAAGTAAAAAAAAACCGACCGCGACAAAAATGTCCCACAATGCGCCGGTTTTCTACGTCTGGTGCGTTCTTGATCCACCTAGAATCCGAGAAGAAAGAAGGTTTAGTCAAGTACATTCAGCAGTTGACAAGTGAAAGTAAACAAAAAGAGAAAAAAGAAGAGAAAACAAAAAGAAAAAAACTTCAATAGGGGAATAGAAAAAAGAAAAACGAGGAATATCAACAACAGGAAAGCAGAAGAGAAAAAAGCTTTCGATGGACTACACGAAACGGAAAGGGGAAAAGGGGAAAGGAGGCACGACGAAAAGAGAAAAAGAAGAAAGAAGTGTAGAGGTGCCACTGTGGAGAAAAAGACGGTGTATGTCATCAAAGAAAGAGGAATGAAAGTAAGAGGGAAGGAAGAAAGAGAAGGGAGCCAAAAAAAAAAAACTCTCATTTCATTCAGAGAAAAATGTGGGTTGGTCAAAGGTCCGCAGAATCACCCGAAAAAAAAAAGGGAGAACTGGTGAAGAGGAAGGAGGGAAGAAGGGCAGAAAAAAAAAAGAGAAACGCATAAGAAACGTGGAGAGAGAAAAAAGGAACTGAGCAATCAAAATCGCACCAGTTGAAGAATAGAATAGCATCCAAAGACGCCACTTTGTACGGTAAACTCACTGAAGGCGGACCTGAGAAAGATGTGGGCAAAAGGACGAAAAACAGAAAGGGAAGTCGTTTCGACTTCAAAAAAAAAGGAAAGGGTACGTCGGTGATAACAAAGAGGTAAAAGACAAGGACACTTTCAAATCTCTTTTACGCGCGGTAGCGTGTGCGATACACGCACGCACGCACGCACAAAAAAGGGGGAGGAACAACGAAGCGACAGCGAAAGGAAACAGTCAATAAACAAGAACAAATGCAGAAAGGCGATGTCCACGCCAAAGAGAAGCGATAGTGCTGACAATCGAAAACGAGAGGAAAGAAGACAATCGGGATGGCCATACGGGCTCGTGAACAATAATAGTAGGGGAAAACAAGAAAAAAGGAGCTTCCTCACCTGCGTTAGTCAAATTGTTGCAAGCACTTGTTCCGTTTTCATGCCTAGGCGGCTTTGGCGTTGCGCGTAAAACAAAAAGACTCCTTTGTGTGTGCGTGTGTGTGTTTCTTTTATTTTTGTTGCTGCCTCAGCGTTTTATTTTCTTGCAAAAGGCAAAAATATTGTCTCCAATGCGCACGCATGCCTTTGCTGGTTTATAGTCATGTTTGAAAGAACAAAAAGAAAGCCATTTTTTCTTTAAAGAAAAGAAGAGGTTTGCGGTAGCGATTGTGTTTGGAGAACTTTTGTTTGCTTGTTTCTAGCCACGCGATGATTTCGCACGTTCCTCTTTCGTTGTTGTTCAAGAATGTGTTGTATCTTCCCCCTTGATTGCAGAGTGCCTGGCGGCGAGGTGCATCAGCGCAGCTGCCCTGCAGGAGCATCCATGTGCACAATCCTGTACGGCACTCCGTTCACCGTAACGATGCTGCCCTGCTGCGGCGGCTGCTGTGGCGGCTGCTGGTAGGCCATTGGTGGTGTGTGCTGCTGCGGCGGTGATGGCAGCGACACCGGCCCTTGCTGGCTCTCCGGCGCGAAGACGGAGTAGTAGGTGGCACCCGGTGGCGCGTAGGGCTGGGGGGCTTGCGCGGTGAAGGCGGAAGGCAGCGTCACCATGTGCGCCGTCGGCGGTGCGTAGTCGGCGGTGTAGGCGTGCATTGGCTGCGACATGGAGTGGGGGCTGGCGTCGAGCTGCAGGGCATTGTTGGTGGGGGAGACGAGGGTGTACTGCGGCGGCGCTGGCGGCTGCCGCGGCCACGACGCCGCGGTGTTGGGGGTCGGCAGCGCGTTGACGGTGGCGGACTGTGCGGCGTCCGACGTGGGTGACAGCAGGGCCTCCGCGAGGGTGCTGCGCAGCGTGCTCTCCTTGCTGCTGAGGGGCGTGTCGTCGCTGTCGATGGTGCGCACCTTGCACTGGCTTGATCGCTTGCACCGCCAGTGCACTTCGTTCGTTATCTTGCTGCGCACCATCACCATGTTCTGCGCCGAGCGCTCCTTGCCGTGCACCTTGCACCGCACCCGGTCCAGCGAGCCAACACGGCGGTTGGCAAGTGTGTTGGCGTTGTAGGGCTCGTACTCGTAATCATCCGTGTCACCATCTGTTGGGGGGGAGGAGGTGCCGCGGCCGGGCTGCGCCTCGGGGGAGGCACGGGAGGCAGCGCCGGGCGATGCATGCAGCGTCCACGTTAGCGGTGACATCTTCTCCGCCGCCGGCGCCGTCTGCACCGCCGCCGCGTTCTCCAACACCGCCGTCTGCAGGGGCGAAGTGATGGCGACGCTTGGCTGCTGGTGGTGCACCGGTGGGGGTGGCTGCTGGACCGTGTTGTTGTTGTTGTTGTTGTAGTCCGACTGGATGCACCAGACGGCGTTGCCGGCCGGGTCCATCATGCGCACCAGCACCCCGTTCGATGGCATGTTGGCATTGGTGTAGAAGTACGGCGCAGCAGCTTGTGAGTTGTCGCTCACGGTGGCCGTGGTGGCAGCGGTGGCGGTAGCAGATGGTGCGATGTAGCTCCACTGCTGCGCGGAGACCGGCACGTACGAGGCACTCGCCGAGAAGCTCAGGCTGTTGTCAAGCCGCCGCCCCGCGGAGGCGTTGAGCTGCTCGCCATCCATCGTGCGGCGCAGCATCGCGGTGGGTGGAGCGGGGACGTGGGTGAACATGCCGCCGTCGAAGCAGCCCGGGGAGCTGATCTGCACCACACTCGCGTTGTTCGGTATTGAACTCGCCTGCGTCATGTCGCGACTGTACGAGATGCTCTGCAGGTCGGTGATGCTGTTGGTGTTGCCGCTGAAGTTCATGCAACTCGAGTTGAGCGCGTTCGCCTTGTACCCGGCTGGGCCGGCGTTGGTGGTAGCGTCCGTCATGATTGGAGGGAAGCCCATGAAAGGGTGAAAATGTGAACCGCCGTCGTATGCGTTGTTTGGCTGACTCATTGCAATCACCAACGACAACAGGCTCTCGGTTCACGGACGTACCGCACCTTTGAGACACTGCTTGGAAGAAGGATACTCGCCACTCAAAAAGCACACGCACACAACAAAACAAAATAAATATATAGATAGTAACAATAGTAAAGCGAAAGCACGCGCCAGCTACAGTACGATGGCTTTACACGTTCGCCCTGAACCGCAAAGCTTTCCTTTTCTACTGCTTAAAAGAGCTAAAAGAAACGTAAAAGTGAAAAAGAAATAGCACAACAGATCTTGAACGACGAATGTGAGTGTATCGATGCGTTTCGGTTCGCGTTGTTATTGTTGCTGTTGTTGTAAGCTATTAACCTGCTGCGTTTCTGAGCACAAATGTGTTGTCTTTGCAACGGTTTTTTTTCTTTTTCTCGCACCGACAGTTGTGGTGAGTCTCAGGAGTTCGTTATGCGCCAAGTGTTTACAGACCGCGTGTAGGCACGTGCGTGTATCCGTTTCTCCTCCTTTGCAGGTAAGCGTTGTTTTGTGGAGGAGGAAAAAGTGAACGTACGTTTCTGCTTGTTCACCCTGAAAACGCGCGATTTGAAAAAAAAGGAAAGTGAGAACGCAATCTACGGCGCGAAAAGTGAAAAAAGCGACAAGAAAAGCGATATTTAAGTGCGTGCCTTTCTTTCTGTATGTGTGTGTTTGTGGGTGGGTGGGTACACACTTTAACGTCTTACACAACAGTCAATGCCGCTCAAGGTAAAAAAAAAAAAAACTACGCGCAGCGGATGACAACGAAAACAAAGACAACAGGACCAAACCTGTTTCGAGTCAATGAGACGCCCCTTTTCTGTTTGTCTTTCAAGAATCCAAAAGCGCTAGAGCAAAAGAAAGAAAACGACACGAAAACAAACGAAAAAGAAGGAAAAAAGTTGCTTATTTAGTTAAACCAAGAAAGACAAGATAAGAGGCGGAACACAATCCAAAGTAAAAAAAAAAGAGAAAAGAAAAAAGCACAGGGAGAAAGGCACGGAAAAGGACAAAAACAACAAGAAGAGAAAAAAAAGCACACAGGGTTTTTTTTTTAGAGTAAATGATATCAAAGTTAGGAAAAGGGAACAAGAAAAAGAAGGCCGTTGAAAGAAACCAAAAACCACAGGGAAAGAAGGAAAGGGTAAGAAAAGGTTGAGGACAAGAGGCGTAAAAATGGGATACTGCTTTACCTCCTCGTGACAAATAATTGAGAACGAATGAAGAGGAGTGCAATGGGGAGAAGACAAGGGAGGAGAGACAATACAAAGAGTTGTTCTTGATGTCCAGTTTCAATCAAAAATAAAACAATAATCGATCAACGAGGTATTGCAGTAGCACAGAGGAGAAGAAAAAAAGGTTGGCTTGATTTCGCGTAACACACGAAAAATATACGCAGAGAAATGGAGCGAAACAAACGGAGACGACCAGAAAAGAAAACTAAACACGGAGGACAGGGGCAGAAGAGGAGAATACAAAACAAACAAAGAAATGCCAGGTAACTTATTGTGTGTTTGTAGTAGAACCAACTAAAATGATAAAAAGGAGAAATGATAAAGGGTAGTGAGGAGGTTTTTTAAAGTAAGAAAGCACAAAACAGCAAAACGAAGAAAAGAAAGAAAAGAATACAAGGGCAGCTGTCTGAGAAGTTGGTGAAGAAAAAAGAAAACTCAAACAACAAGCGAACGGCAAATGGTAGAGGAGGCCGCTGTGAGCAGAAAGGAGGAGACGAGAACTTTATTTTGCGATTTTATCACCCTTGCGTTTGTGTTTGTGTTTGTCTGTGTGTTTTGTAGTAAAACGAGAGTACAGATCAGACAATAGCAGCAGCAGCAGCAGCAGTGTGTCGCGCTACTTTGCAGGATTGCTGTGTATGTTGCTCTTGTTTTTTACTCGCACTTCGTCTGATCGAATCGCTGCCTTCTCTGTCAAGGTTGTTTCTTTGGGTTTTCTGTCTTGACTTGTTTTTTTTTTGTCTTCTCAACTATGCCGCACTATTCTCTACGTTTGCTCCACTGCGCGCTCAACAGTTATGTTATTCTTCTTGTTCGAGGCGCAATCCCAAAGTAATTGTATTCCAGGGAATTCCAGTTGAGCTCAGGTTTTATTTCTGCACACGCACTAGTTGATAGTAATAGAAAAAAAAAAGCGAAAAGGTGTAGCTAAGCGTAGCAGTATGGTACGGTGACAGGAGAAAGAAAGACGAGGAGGAGAGAATGTGTGAATGAGAGGTCTGTTCTGAAGAGCACGATGCAGCGGATTGACAGCGTCGTTCGCGCGCGTGTCACTCTAGCAGTGGAACCTCTTTTGTGTTGTTGTTTTCCTTTCCTTTCGTTCTCTTTCTGCACGACTTCGCTGAACGGGAGCAATACAGCCAGGTAGCAGCCGTGTATGTGCGTCTGCGTGTGTGCGTGTGTGTGCTTCGATGCCACACGGAAAAAAAAAAGGCAAGGTTGCACGTAGACACGCGATGTGAGGCGGAACTGCTGAGTGGGCAAGAATGCGAAAACAAAGGAAGTATAAAAGAGAGAAAGAAAAAAGAGCAGTTTTTTGGTGTGTAGCACAGATCGCTGACAAGATGGAAACCAGCTATTCGTTTACAATCAAAGCTTTACAAACCGAAACGTTGGTTTTAGTGACCTGACAGACAGGCAGTAGTTGTGGTAAAATAGGTTGGGGGTGGATGCCGACGGAAACAAAGAGAAAAAGAAACGTGAGAAAACAAGGAGAGGGATTAGAAGGCTAAAGCCGTGTCTTAGGCAGGAGCTTCATCATCAACAGAAAGGAAGCCGTGCAGTCTGCACGACGGAGTCCGTCACCACAGCATGCTTGTTGCGTTGTCTCTTGGCAGGAACGTGCAGACACAAATACTTCTCATCCGCAGCAGAGAGGGCAGAGAAACTACCTTCCAGGTGGGGACTCCAACCGAGTGGCAACACGAATAGCATTAAAGGGCATCAACAGAGGAGAACAACACGTTTTGTGGTGGTGTACTGTTATTATTCTTCTTCTTCTTTTTTTTTTGTCGGTTTCACTGCCTCACACGGCACCGCCTGAAGTGTGTGCAATGGAAGATTTTGTGTGTTTCTTCACCGGAACAAGTACTATGGTGCGACAGCGTCCTCTAGCATTCGCACCGACTGCACGTAGCTTTGCCTCGCAAGTGCCTAGCTAAGCGTCTCTCTCTCTCTCTCTTTCTCTTTCTGTGTTTCACAGGTTCATCAATGCACCAAACACTGTCCAGAGATCGAGGACTCAAGTCAGAAACGAACCAAAAGAAAAACGAGAAGTGCACAAATAGCTGCACAGCCTCTGCGTCACCCACCGGCCTCCTCGGCGCGGTCATCACGAGTAGTCCATAGAAAGACAACACCCTCGCCTTGTGCACCGCGATGTTCCACATGACGCTCGTGTGCGAGCTCTCGCATTGGCACAGACGTAAGCGCATGCAGGAGAGGGGAAGCATTGTGGTTTTCGCACGCGTCAGATGAGGGAGGTGTTAACGTGGGTGGTGCGGGGATAAGGCTGCCGGCTGCTTGCGCGCGCGCCACACGGTGCGCCATCCACGGTCGCGACAGCGGGCACTGCGGCCACACCCTCTCCAACGCGTCCGACAACGCCGCCGGTCTGGCACTCGCCCCCGCCGCACAACCCTCGACAGCGCTATGCGTCCTGTCGCTGTCGCCACTCCTCCGCAGGCGTTGTGCGAGGCCGCGGGCGGTCATTCCCTGCGGCAGCCCAGCCTTGGTGTTCAGCACCAATGTGTTTTGAGCACCGCTGTTTCCTGCGGCGGCGGTCGTACCCCAGTCAAGGCAGAGCTCCGCGCGTGCATCGTGGTGGGAGGCGACGCCGCACCCGTCATCATCGCTTTCGTTTTCCGCCTTTGCTGCCTTGTCAGTCGATCGGTCACGTTTGCGAGACGGCAGACCAACTGGAGAAGGCGCGGACGTGGCACGTGTGCGTCGCACCGTCAGCCAACGACTGCGTGAATAACTGATCTCGCTCTTGTCCACCGCCGTCGTAGGCAGCACAGCGGCAGCAGCACCTGCAGTCGTGTGCAGCGGTGGCGGCGCCGTAAACACCGAAAACGTCGGCGTCACACATGCCAACGTCGCATCGGAGATGGTGGGCCACCACGACCGCGTGCGCCACTGAAAAAGCTCTCGCGCCTTCGCGCAGGCTGCGAAGCCGCTGTCGTCTCGGTCCCCACCTCGCGGTGACCCCACCGCAGGTGCCGGTGCCGCAATGGCAGGCTGCAAAACGTGGACAGACGAGAGACGCATCGGCACTGGGAACAGTGTCGCTCGCCGCCGGCCCTGCAGCCCCAGCACAGCCCACCGCCACACCTTGTCCGTGCACGACAGCGTCAGGTTTGGCCGCCCCCGCCCAGGCTTGACGCGCGCACACCGTGCGTAGTCTGCTGCGTCGTCCAGGGGGGAGTAGTGGGCCGCCATGAGGTGGCCCTCGACGGACACAACGTCGGCCGTCGCCGTGGCACCCGGTGCACCGCTCTCCGTTGTCATGTCATTCAACGGCCTCGCCTCCTGCTCCAGCGCTCTGCTCACCCAGCACCCGCAGCCGGCACGCAGCAGCAGGTGCCCGCTACGGCCAGTGCCACCAGCCACGGCAGCCAGAGACCCACACATCCACCGCGAGCACACGAGATGCACGTGAACCTCTGCCCTCAGCACCCACCCGGACCCGCCCCCACCGCCTCCGACAGCGCCGCACCGCTCCACGAACGGCACGGCGGCACAGGCGTCCCCCACCGTGCCATGCGCACCCGCTTCGGCCAGGTCCGTCAGAAAAGCAACGAGCCCCCGCCGTGCCATGACTTCGGCGTGACCGTCGCGGAGCTCCACCGCACTCTGCAGCGACGCTCCACGACGGCTCTCGTGCGTGTCGCGGGTGTCCGGCACGCCGAGGCAGCGGGAGCCGGTGCCGAGGGCAACACAGAGGTACCACCGCCTCGCAGCGATGGGTGTCGGCGGGCAAGCAGAGACCTCCGACACACCGTGGGCTGCCGCCGCATGGACCAGCATTGGGTGCGGCGCATCATCGGCGCACCCCACCTCCGTGCTGCTGCGTTCCGGCACGCTGAGAACAAAACCCGCCACAATTATTGCCGCCTCTGCCGCTCGTACGGCATCCGCTGCGGTCGGTGTGTCATCCGCCTGGCCATCCCGTGCTCCACTCTTAGGTGGCATTGCCTCCTGAGCTGAGCCGATGCAGTGCGACCAGAGCGCACGCCAGACTGGCTGCCTCTGCGCCTGCACGGCGCGATGCAGCGCGTCTTGCGGGGTGTTGCCCCAGAGATGTACTGCGGCACCACAGAACATTCCAGTATTCCATCTTTTGTGTGCGTGTGTGCCATACGATACGATGAGTCTTGCAAAAAAAAAAAAATGCTGTCTTTTTTTTTTGCTTTTGTATCAACGGGGACAAGAAAAGTGAAGAAGTCAGTATCTGAGCAGAGCAAAAACACATAAAGCACAGGTCCAATACTGGAACAAAGACATCGAATTCTATCCTCTGTTTCCTCCGCAAGCCTTTAAAGTACGTCTCTACTCAGTAAAAAGGCAACTTTTCGTCTGTGGGAAAGAAGGCGCACAACTCTTTCGGACGCACCACGTCGAGTTGCCAGCAGAGCTTGACGAGGGGACGGCCGTCGCTGAACGTCAACCCACACAGATAGAGTCTTTAGAGGCCATCGCAGATACGCAGCGTGGCAATCGAACACTCTCTACTCCATTTACAGGGGTGACAGAGTGCTGCATGTTATTTGCTGTTCATTTTTTTTTTGCTGTTGTTGTTCCTGTTTAGTTAAGACGAGCGGGAACGAGAATAGTGACAGCGCAACGAAAGCCTCACACAGAGCCGCCGCAGTTGTCTGGGATTGGACAAGCCGGAACAAGAAACAACGAGAGCAACAAGAACCAGCGTCATAGTAACGGTTACGGTAAAGGAGAGAAGCACTGCAACTGTACGGCCCGAGCACCACTACACCAGGTGGTCTGCTCGGTTTCTGACGCTCTTCAGTGGTACGGACCGTTCGCAGAAGTAGGCGGCACAACCACAGGCGCCAGTTTGCCACCCTCTCGGTTGACTGTGAGTTCACAATCAGGAAACGGGGGACTTTACAGCAGGCTAAAAAGAAGAAAAATAAAGTAGGATAGAAATCGAGGATTCAGACGCGCAGGGGATAACAATCTCAGTAGGCCTACGAGCTCCATGGCAACACTGCTGTTTGGTGTATAAACCTGCAGAATCACCTCCTTCGACGACGAAAACAAAAAAAATAAAAATAATAATAATAATAATAATAAGAGTCACGTGAGGGCAAGACTACAAAAAAAGCACTTTTTTGTGAAATAAAGGCGTGAAGACAGCTTCCGTTGCAGCCCTTGCAAACGGCGTTAAGCAGCATGCTTCTTCATGATCTCACGGAACTGATTGAGGTAGGCTTCGCATGGCGCAAAGATCTCCTTGCCCTCAGAGCTTGCCAAACCAGCCTCCAACAGCGCACTCAACAGCGGGTGCTTCGCGAGCACATCAACACTGTGCGTCAGCTCCGAGGTGAGTGCCTTTGCACGCACGAGGAATGGCAGGAGCGCCACATCACCCAAGTTCATCTTCTCCCCACCAAAGAAAGGGCCCTCGCCGAAGGGGTGCTTCGCCAGCTGCTTCTCCAGCTCGCCAGCAGCCCACACAACCTCTTCCGTCGCCTCCTTGCGGCTCTCTTCGCTGCTAAACAAGAGGCCGAAAAAGTTGCTGACAAAGTTGCTGGCGTTGTCGATGAAGAAGCCGACCTCGTACTCGGCGTCCGCGTCACTGCGCGGCAGCAGCGCTGCCCCCTCCGTCGCAATGCTGTCCACGTAGTTCGCAATCAGCTGCGACTCGTGCACCGCCTCGCCGCCAGGCGTCACCAGCGCAGGCACCGTCTCGCGAGGGTTGATGTACTTGACCACTCCGGCTGGGGTGCAGCGCCACCTCCACGTAGTACGGCTTGAAGTGGCGCAGCGCACACG
>AUXI01000495.1:0-18538 GCA_000482105.1 Crithidia acanthocephali | reverse complement strand
AGACGGCGCTTCATTCGAGAGTTGAAGTGTTGTCGACTCGCAGCCACGACGTGCGCGGCTCGGACTCATTACATCAGATACTTTTGGTTAGGGAATCAGGAGCGGCACGAGGCAGCGGCATCTGCGGCGCAAAAGAAGAGAGAAAAAGGAAAAAGCAGAGTGAAAGGAACAAAAGCGAGCGGCGGCGGCACGCACCAACACACACAGACACGCACAGGCACACACACGTCAGAGGTTGTATGAATGGATTTAATAACGCAAAGTGTGTCATGTCACCACGCGGCGCAGGCGCGCCACGCTCGACAAGAGATTCCCTGCTTTGGTTTATTATCACGTCGTGCATGTCAGCGTGCCAGTGGCGTCGATTTGTGAATACTTTGAGTAAGGAACGACTTTCGCGCTACTCCCAACACGATCGTCAAATAGCAGGAGAGTTCATTCAAATAAATCTTAACAACAAGAGAAAGAGGGTGGAGAGCATAATAGCAGAAGACCGAGGCCAGCGTTTTGGCTAGTCGCTATCATCTGCTTTTTTTTTGAAAAAAGAGAAGAACACGTCTTTTCTCACTCACATCGTTTTCGTCGCGACTCGCGATGAGCCCCTTCTTGCTTTCCAGAGAGAAGCCATGGCACACCCGCCACATGGGGAGCCTGAATTTGAGTTCGCTATTAAAACGTTTCTCTCTACTGCATTCGGTGGTCGTCAGTAAACGAGGAAGTCATCGCGCTGCTGGTAGCGCCGCGCAAACCGACTCCCGAGCAGCGTAGGCTCGCTGAAGGCCACGTGTGCCGCGGGAACGTCGTAGCCGTAGCACACGCAGCGCCGTGCCGTTTCCAGCAACGCGTACGCCACCCCGCAGCCTCGACTGGCGGCTGCCACCCAGAAAAGTCGGATGCCACAAAACGTTGTACCCGAGCACCAGACATCGCCGACGTGTGTCGCCTGCTCGGTGGTGGTGGCCGCGACGGGTGAAGAACTCTCTCGAGGTGCACCTCCACCTCTGCCAGGTGCAGCAAGGGAGACGAGGAGGGGAGCGGCGCTCGTGGCGGCGCGGTAGACGCGTTGGACGCACTCGCAGATGCAGAGGCCGCGGATGTGCCACGCGAGAGACTGCCGCTTGGCTGCCGTCGCCACGGTGACACCAGCGGCAGTAGCCGTGGTGGACGCCACGGGTTTGAACACAAGAGAAAGAACAAGGAGAGCATCTGTGTTCCGCACCGTTTCCAGATTGCCCATCGAAGCTCGCACGTTTTGGAGAGCTGCATTCACCGCTCTACGGAGTGCAGGTGTGCTGCTGTGTGGTGCTGCGCTCGCAACAGTACGGTGTGGCGTACGTGCCTCGGCCCTCTCGTGCACGTGTTGTGTGGTCCGTCTGTGCACCGAGCCGTTTCGGTCTCTCTTTTGAGTAGGCTGCGTTGCAAAGTAGTTGTGTAAGACGAGCATTGCAGTCGGCGTTGGTGTCCCATCGAAGGCGAGTGTAGTTGACACTTCCTGCTTCACGCAGCTTGGATGCGTGAGTTGCGCCTTGAGGTGATCGAGCGTGCGCCACGCCTTGGGAAGCGCGACCTCTGCGGCCTCGACATCGTCCATCAGCCACGGAGCTTTCTAGAAGAGCTGTGTAGGTAAAAGTGCTAGGACGGTGTAGAGGGTCGGACGAGGTTCATTTTTTTTTTCAGCACTTTCCGACAGTCCCTTTTTGATCTTAAAAAGGAGAGAAATAAGAGGGAGGTTAAACGGTAGAGGCAGTGCTGCAGGGCAAGGTAGCGGAAAGGGCCGCTGCCTGTGTGCTGTTGAGCCAGCATCTGCGCTACGCCAAATCTTCTGTACATCTTTGCTTGAGGCGTGTTGAAGTAGACTCGAAACTGCTGATGCCGGTGTTGCTAAGGCGAGGCGTTGATATCCTGACTGTCAAACAACATCAAACATCATTATAGTAGCTCTTTCTTTTTGTTTGTTTGTTCACTTCCAAGTTTTTCCCGCTAAACGAAAGAAGAAAACAGCACAAAGCGGCACAAAACTGTCAGCGGTTCGTCACAACGCGTCTTCGCGTTTGTCCACGTCGCTCTCAGTGAGAGCCCAGGATCGGCGTGTTCGGCTGCGCAAAAGGTGGCGTGGACGGCGTGGAAGCTTCCGTCGAAGGCTGCTGCGACTCACGCGAGGCCTGCAGCTGGGGGTAGTAGAGCACCTTCAGCTCCTTCACCAGCTTCGCCACCGTTGCGTCCCGACTCGGGTGGCTCAGCGGCGGGTCCAGCGGCTCCTCCCCGCACACCGGGCAGGCGCGGTCTGCAGCAGAGACGCCCTCTACAGTTGGTGGGGTTGGGGCACAGCGCTGGCACAGCACGGCCCCGCAGCAGGACATGGTCAGCGTCAGCAGCGGCAGGTGGCCGCACTGGCAGCAGAAGAAGTCCGCAAGACTCGCGTCGAGGCTCGCCATCTTTCCTTGGTCGATTAGCTCATTCAGCTCGCGGATGTCGTCGCCGCTCACCGCGGCCGGCACCACGGCGAGGACTTGCTCCTTTTTGAGGTGTGCGTGTGGGGTGTGGGGTGAGTCCAGGCGGCGCGTGGAGCTGCGAGAGTCGTCGTCGGCCCACACCAGCGCGCCATAGCGCGGCCGTTTCTGCGCATTTCCCCCTGCCGCCTCATCCGACGGCGACTCGTGGGCGTTCGTGTTGTTCGCACTCGTGTTGCCCGCCTGCCCAGTCTGCACCCCGGGACTGCCACTCGCTGCATCCGCCGAGCTTCCACCTGCACCACTGGTGTGGGCCCCACCACTGCCGCTGCTGCTGTTTGCCGGATTGCCGCTGGTGCTGGTCTCAGTGCTCGTGGTGGCACCCGTTGCTGCCGCCCGCGCCTCAGCCCACGCGTCCGCGTCGATGCCGACGTGGAGCAAATTGTCTGCGTGCGTGAAGACAACGAAGCGGCCGCTCTGCAGGAGGTCTTCGTGCACGTTGAAGAAGACGTGCTCGAGATCGTCCGCGGCGATGACGCGCAGCGGCACCGTGTCGAGCACGTCGTCCGCGCGGCGTTGCGCGTACGGCGTCTGCACCATCGCACAGTGGAACGTGAGATCGTCTTTTTCGATGGAGAGCGTCGCGGAGAGGGGGGAGGCGCTCCAGCAGAGGTCGCGCAGTTTGGTGCCTGAGATGCGCAGCGGTGCCCCAGCAGCAGCCGCGGCGCCGGTGTATTTCTTCTTCTCGCGGTCGCGGGTGTGTCGACTGCGGTGCACCGTCTCGCGGGTGGCGACGACGAGCAGGCGGTCCGTCACAAGCGTCTGCGGCACACTCGCCCCTTGACCTTTCACAATAAACACAAACTGCATACTGTGTGTGTGTGTGTGTGTGTGTGTGTGTGTGGAACTAGACAAGAAACGGAGTTTGATGATATAAAGAAACAAAAAAGGAAGAAGAAACAAGAGCTGAGGTAGAACAGTCCAGAGTATCCACTCCGAAACAGACGGCTGGTTCGGTGCCTAACACCCTGACGAGAGGTCTCAGCGTGCTGAAGGCAGAGTTTCGCGCCTTGTTTGCAAAAAAAAAAAAGACACGCCTTGCCACGTGGCGTCTCTTTTCGTATCTTCGCGGAACGAGCGTTGTTGCTTTTTTAGTTTTTTCGTACCTCCTTTGAAGCAACCATGTCTAATGTAACGAAAAGAAATCTAATAAAGGTAAAAAAAAAGTCGTATTGGTGTAGCAGGAAAGGCAGTTGAGACAGCGTCGGCCAACGAGCTGGCACACACATGTCAACGAATTCAACGACCGAGCAAACGGCGCAAGATTACTTTTTTTTTTGCTGGTCTTTCCATCTTCAACCCTCACCACCGTCGGTGTGGGGACTCACCGTACACCACCCGAGAAGAGTCAGGCGACACCCACCGAGGGCACACCCGGCCTGACCCTGTGCCTTCCATCTCACTCAATCGACCACCAAAGGACTCGCGGATGGCGTGCACGCGCGCCTGCGCTGCGTCGTCCACTGTCTGCGTGCTTCGTCTATCCGTAAATGAGCGATCCACCGTGCGGCCATCAGCATCTTCGTGGCTCTCCTTCGTGTAACGTTCCTCACCAGCGATGCACATCTGCTTGAAGCCTTGTAGAAGGCGGCTGCGGATCTCCTCCAGCTCCTCCACCACGGCGAGCGGCAAGGCGGGTCGACCAGCGCGGTGCGCAGCGAGAACGTAGTTGATTTCCTTGATGCCTTCCAGCACCGTCGGGTGGTCAACGGAAGGGGGCGGAGCAGCGGCGGGTGGAACAGAAAGGTCCTCCGTCTCCCTCATCGACACCGCCGCACTCGACGAGGGTGCGGACGGCCGTTTCGCCGCCTGTGGCGCAGAGATCAACGGAGGTGAGGCAGCAGCCGGATCCGACACGTTCGCTTCCACGTAAGGCAAGGGCTGATCACGGCGTGGCTCCGGTGCGACAGAGGAGAGAAATTCATCCTCCAGCTTTGTCGGCTCGAGCGTAGGCATCACGTTGGTGGTCCGCTTGCTCAACCGGCGTGACAGCACCGGCAGCGCGTGCGCTCTGGAAGTCGTCGACACCCAGGCAGGTCGGTGGTGTGCCCGCGGAGAGACGGCGATGGTGGTTGTTCCGCTCCGCGACCCTCTGCGACTGCTCGACAACGATGAGTTTGCGTTCTGCGTTGCCGACACACCTGGACGTTGGTCTTTGATCGGAGACGTCGATGAGGATCGCGGGCTGCGGTTTTCTCTCGCGGGTGCCGCGGCTGCATTCGCACGCTCAAGCGACGCCTCCAGTTCAAGGACGCGCCGGTGCAGACGCTGGATCAGCTCTCTTTGGAGTCGTATGTGCTCCACAAGCTCCTCCCGTGGCGCCTTTTGGAGGGCTTCTTCGAACATTTGTGATGCAATGGTATCTTGAAGACTTTTTGTGTTCTAGGGCTCTGGTTTTATCTGGCGTAGCGGATGAGCAGCAGCGGAAGACAGGTGAACTTCAAAGGGGAGGTTTGAGAGAGGCTGCAGTGCTGAGGCAGCACCGAGCACCAGAGATGTCGCCGTGCTCGACGAACTGAAAGCAAAAAAAAAAAAAGAGAGAGATAAAGAAGCCACCGGATGGTATTCTACTCCCAGCTACTGCAAGGCAGACAGCATCCTGAACGAATAGGAAGCGCAACAATGGTGAGCTGCTTTGTTTTTCTCTCCTTGTCCAATTAATAAGCTTACTGGCTGATACCACACTGCTGAGCCGAAGAAGAAAACCTCGACACTCGTCCCATTCCATTCTTATTTTTCATTTTCAGTTCTGTTGGTGTTAGAGAAGACTTATCGGGAAACTCGTCCCTGTTCCGTTAAACGTTACGTCGTTCGTTGTTACCTTCGAAGAAAAGCTCCGTTTAGGCCTCCGACCAACACCTTGGCTGGCCTACGACGAAGACACTCCACTCAAACGATTCCAATAAACCGAGATCAGCGTCGTCTACCACGCACTCGCTTTGCGATTTTGTTCCAGTAGCTTCTTCACCGCGGCCTGACCCATTACGGTTGGTGCAGCGGACGCCGCAGCCGGCCCATTCCCCTTCTGCTTCTTCCGCGCATCCGCACCCTTCGCATGAATGCCAGCGTTGCTGTTCTGGCCAGGCACCGTTGCGGCGTTGGGCCGCAGCAGAACGCGCTCGCGACGGACGATCGGTGCGTGCGCCGTCTTCAGCACCGACGCCGGGGCCTCCAACACCACGTCCTTCTCCTCCGCCTCCGCTGCGATCGCTGCCGGGTCGACGCGAGCTGACTTGCGCGCTGGCGAGGATGCCTTCACCTTCGGTGATGAGGGGTGCGCTTCCTTATCGTCGACTGCAGTGATGGCCGGCACTGCGATACGGTGCTTCACGATGGCATCGCCGTCCTTGCTGTGCCCTGCTTCTGCGTCTTCACCGGTCTTCTCGCCTTTCACCACTGCAAGTTCCGTGGCGTCGCTCAGCTGCTGTGCGGCGTCACGGCCGCGCTTGTACGCCGCCCGCATCTCCTCCGCTGAGAGTACTGGCTGGTTGTCAAGCAACTTCAGACTAGGGAAGAGGCGCGCCACGCGCTGCTGCACGCTAATTGGGACAGCAGCAGCAGCTGCAGCTGCGCTTGCGTGTGTCTGCACCACCGCACCGCTGCCGCCTTTCTCCTCGCTCCTGTCTTCTCCATTTGCCGGCACTCCCACCAAGGTCAGCCCGGCTGCCTTGTCCTGCAACGCACCCTCCTCCACCAACGGGTTGCCCCGCACGTTCAGCTGCTCCAAGAAGCGGCACCGGCGCAGTGTAATGACGGACATGAAAAGGTTGTTGCTGATGTCGAGGATGTGCAAGGACCGGAGGATGACGCCATCGGGCTGAAGGGAGGTGAGGTGGTTTTGCGCCAGTCGCAGCTCTGTCACCATCGGCAAGAACCAGCGCGAGGGCAGAGAGTGCAGCTCGCACCCACTCAACGACAGCTTCTTCAGCCGTGGCAGCCGCTCAAAAACGGAGAGGGGGTGCGCCAGCGCTACGGCGTGCTTCAGCTGTTTGTTCGCCTCCACCCCATCCGACGTGTTCGCGTCCTCCTGTTTTTTCTCTGCCGCCGTCGTGGCGCCGTGGCGCTTCCGCGCAGCGCCGGCGTCCTTCTCGCTGGTTGAAGAGTCGTCGCCGGACTCCTCGCCCAAGTCGTGTGCCGTGTGCCGCGGGGCATCACCGCACACCACAGCGAGCTCCTCGGCACTCCACGCCGGGAAGCCGCGCACGAGCTGCGTGTTGCGGGACAGCACGACCGTCTCGCACTGCTGACACGCGGCGAAGATGGCGTAATTCGCGATGGCGGCCGCGCGCATCGCGACAGCGGCCTTCAACGACGCCGGCAGGTGCCCGCTGGCCTCCGCCATGTCCGCCAGCATCTTGTTCGTCTCGGCATCCTCAACGTGGGCCGGCAGCACGACGGTGTCATCGCGGAAGACAGGGGACTGGAACTGCAGACGGTTGTCGTTGGCGATGAGCGTGCGGAGCGTCAGCGCGGTGTGCTCGAGCCCAGCGAGGGAGTCCACAGCGCAGAAGGAGATGTTCAACACGGACAGGCAGGTGCCGGACAAACCCTTCAGCGACGCGAGCCGTGGGTTGCGGGAGACGTTGAGGTTCGACAGGTGCTGAAGGGAGGCGAGTGGGGAGAGGTCAGAAAGATCGTTGCCCGACACATCGAGCTTGCGGAGCTGCTGGCACAGCACACCGATGGAGGGGGGAAGGGCAAAAAGACCTTTACTGGGCAGCAGCAGTTGGCGGGCTGCGTCGACGTCCACGTCGAGTGAAATCGCCTCGACAAACTTCTTTGCCGCAGCCGGGGAGGACTTCGGTGCGGCGGTGAGCGCCGCCTCGCGTGCCGCCTTCGCCTCCAGCAGCTGCACCCGTGTCAGCACCACCGCGCTCTGCTGCGCAGCTCCACCAGCGGCACCGCGACGGGGAAACTTCTTGTCTGTCGGCCTCCGCCCACGCTGCGGCGGCGACGGTGTCGCTTTGTCGTTCCTAAAAGAAGGCTTCATACTCAAGGAAGCTTCCCTAATCTTGTCGTTCTTCCTTTTTGGGGACTTTTTGTGATGCAGTCAGATCGCCTTCTGAGCTCGAACAGCTTTTTTTTTTCCTTCTTTTTTGAAAGGGACAGGGAAAAGCGAAGTTAAGGAAAGAAAACACGAGAGAAAGAGAGATGCTAGGGAGAAATCGACATATCATGGAAGAGGGGAAAAAAAAATGCCCCTACCACTTCAAGCGACGCACATGAGCAGTCCTAGGCGCCTCATGCTGTAAGAACAACTGGAGCTATACAGGTCAAAAATAACAACCTACCGGCTCCGCAAAGTGTGCTGCAGATAGCAGCTGTGTGCCGTTGGTTTCTTTTTTTTTTCAAACGCAGTTGCTCCTCTGTGGCACCATCGACGGAAACTTTCGCGCGGCTCTATTTGTGTACTTGCGTGACAAATGTTTGCAGATATGTAAAGAAGAGAGTCGAAAAGACAAGAAAAAATGGAAAAAGAAAAGGTTTACTCGCGAGGCACAAAAAAAATGACTCTTTGAATCCAATGCACTACGAAGCACTCGTGGCTCCTACAGAACCAGGGAGCGGCCATCGTGTGCTGCGCCAGGCAGTTTCTCGGGGTGGGTGCGGTGGTCGTAGATGGTGAAGGCGCTAATCAGGCACACCGCCAGCACATACGCATGGTAGCGCTTCAACGTCTCGAGGACGATGTGACCAGTGCGCAGGTACTTCTCGTTTGGGTTGCGGGAAGTGATGTACTTGGTCATGCGGTGGAAAGCCTCCTGCGAGAAACCGCCGCGCATCACACGTGAGCAACGCAGCATTTGCGTGAAAATGGGGGTGAGCTAAAGTGAAAAAAAAAGGACAAAAAAAAAGGTACGCTGCAAAAGGCAGCGAGGAGAGTACTAAACAAAGGAGAAGGGGCGACTATCAGCACACACACAACTTGCTTGTTGGAACGAGGATGAATAAGAAAGACCAAAATGGGCAGTGAAGAGGTGCAGGTGGAAAAGGGAGGGGGAGGGGGAGAGAAAGTCGAGAGGTACGGAAAGCATAGGAACGAGCGCAACTGCTCTTGTATGTTAGCCTGGTCAGGAGCACCTCCTTGTGAGCGTGCGCAATAAAGTGCGAACTTTACCCGCGATGCACACTTCACAACACGCCAATTCGAAGAAGTCTATGTGCTTGCATATCTATCCTCTTTCGCTTTTTGTTGTTGCTGTTGTTGTATCGTGCTGAGCCCTGTCACCGCAAATGCTACGTGTGTATTGACTATCGAAGAAAAAAAAGAATGCTTCTTTTCACGACGGTGTAAGCGTAAGTTTTTTTTTTAATAATTAAAACTGCATCAGGTGCGGTGGAAGGGCACAATGCAGATCGTAAATGCAGTACGCAAACATAAACATTGTACAGGAGGACATTGATGAGAAAAGAAAAAGCCAATAAACAGGTGAGGCCTACGTTCGCGGCTCGTCAGCGACTTCTCTAGGTCAGAAAAACCATTGAAATGGAAACTGAACAAATCAAGAAAGAGAGAGAGATGTGTGATAACAAAAAGAAACCAAAAAAGGCCGAAGAAGGCAGTGGATGGTACACGGTGACAAGAAAAAATGAGAGAAAGTGCTGCTATGCTCTACTTGCTACCGCCGCGTAGCGCTCACCATAAGCAGCCAAAAAAAAAAAAAAGACGCAAAAAAAGGCCAGGGGGAGCCGTTCACGTTTCCAAGTAACAGTGAGTTTAAAAAAAAAAAGGAGAGGAAGACAGGTCCCATTCTGATGCGCAAGCACAGTGCTTCGTGCCTGTTCTGGGAAAGAAGGAGAACGCGTCAGAGCATTTCTCATAAAAAAGGGTCAAAAAAAAAGGCTTTGCTTCTTTATTTTAGTGCTATAGCCGTTTCCCGATGACGGAGAAGGAGCAGCAGCTTGCGAGCACAGCAGACCGTCAAATGTGATGTTCTCTCCCAATGATAGTTCTATACAGGTACAGGTTCAAACAGATGCTTAGGAAGAAAAAAAAAGGCTCGCGCGCAGTTTTGTCACTTCTCCGCGTCCAAAAAATCTGCGGCCTGTGTACAAGTTGAGGTGGCACACAGCAAAAAAAAAAGAGAGAAAAACGCATTTACGCTGTTGTAGAAAACGAAGAAGTGAAGCGAACCGGAAAAAGAGGTACAAATGGAGAACAAAGAAAAAAAGAAAGAGGTGCACTGTGAAGGCTCTGTAGAGCCGCTGTCGCCGCTCTACGCAAGACTACAACAACAACAGCGATAATCGAAAAGAAGAGTGTTGCACAGACCCATCGCTTTCCATCGCACCGACAAAACACTGTTGCTGTGGCGTGGCTCTACAGCACGAGTTGCACGTTCGTGTTCTCTGGCGAGTAAACTTCGTGCAGGTCGGAGATGCCGTGCTGGTTGCCCGAGAGCACGAAGCGGCGCGGTACCACCGGGTAGCAGCCCGTCTCTGTCGCACGAGGCAGCTGATCGAAGTACTCCTTGAAGAAGCGAGCAGCGGCCTTGTCGAAGCCGCAGCGGGACAGGTCCACCACCGAGATGAAGCTCGGCTCGTAATGCACGGCGAGCAGGTTGCGCAGGAGTTGGATGAGGCCGCCGGTGCCTAGGCTTGGGTTGTCGCTGAGGCTCAGCACGGAGAGGGAAGGGAAGAGGGGGACGCGGGGGCCGTGCTTGTTGCCGGGGATGAAAGCCTCGGCGGGGCGGGCGGCGCGGCTGCCGGCGATGCGGAAGGCGTCGTCGGACGGCAGGCTGCGTGTCGCCTTGCGATCCACCGGGAAGAGGTAGGCCAGCAGCCCTGCCACCGAGCTGCGGTCGAGGTTCATGTTGTTCAGGTACAACTGACGCAACACGGGCAGAATCGTCTGCGTTTCGTTTTCGGCCGACATGATCGCCAGCATCGTGCCGAAGCCGTCGTCCGTGAAGTAGTTGCCGTCCAGCCGCAGCGAGGTGATCCACCGGAGCTCCTTCAGCTGCGTTGACGCAAGCAGCCGCCCCAGCACGTACGGCGCGGTGCGCTCCATGTAGCAGTTGCTGAAGTCTAAGTCCACGCTCTCCGGGTTGTCGTCGTGCTGGAACGTCAGCCGGTTCGCGACGTCCTGCAGCTGCACGCGGCTGTAGCCGTCCTTCGTGACGTGCTCGCGACGCAGCTCCTGCCGCCACCACGCCCACGTCCCCGGTGCGACCTCGTCGCGGGTGGTGGGTGAGATGCGGAAGAGCTGCGGGGTGCTGGAGGAGGTGCTCGTCGAGGCAATGTCCGACATCTCGTCCATAATCGTCTGCAGCTCTACGGGGCAAGACTGGTTTGGCTCATTCGTGGCGAGGTCGTGTCGGGCGGTGCCACTGCGAGCACGGGGCATAGAGCCGTCGGTGATGGCTTGCCGGCTTTCAACGGTGTTCGTCACGCTGTGCGGCAGAGACATGGCCACAGCCTCTTGCTTCTCCATCTGCTGTTGATCTGCCTCTGTCTGCCGCGGCGGTGTTGGTGGCTGTGGCTCCAGTGCAGGATCGATGGGCTCCGATTCCGGCACTGGGATCTCAAGCGACGCTGACTTTTTCTCGGCGTCCTTGTTGGCACCGGCGTCGTTTGCGTCCGCGGCGCACTCGCCGTCCTTGCCCGCCTTTTTCGGGTCCTTCTCGTCCTTCTTGGTGTCCTTTTTGGACTTCAACGAGCTCGCATTGCACCCCATTGCGTTGCGCGGATGGCCGAGACTTCTTTGTGAGTGCGTGTGTTTTGTGTGCGTGCCTGTGTGCACGTACGTGGAAAGAACTGTGTTCTCTAAAAAACGATACTATCTCGTGAATTAAGAGACAGTGGTGAGTGGCGCAGTACTGGCTATGCAGATACTTCTTGAGAGGGAGGGGGAAAAGAAGAGTCGAAGATGACGGAGAGAGGAGCAATGAAGGAAAAAGTGTTTTCTAGATCTGGTGAGTGGGAAAGAGACGGACTCGCTTCTAGCTGTGGTGATGCCTCGGTATCCGCTGGCGAGCTTCAGTGCTGCGCTCGTGAGCCTCGCTCGTATAAGCGAATCGCTGACTAACGTTGCATAGAACTCTTAAAACAAGGAAACAACATTTTCTCCTCCCCAGCTGCCGTTTGGGTTCCCTAACAGTGCAGCAAATAAAAAAAAAAAAAAGAGGACAACGTTTCGCAACAGGTTTTCGGTTTGTTTACAGTTGGTAGTTGCGACGCTTTATGGACGTCACGCAGCGTGTATTTTACATCCTTGAAAACTAACGGGAAAAGAAAAAGGTCCGTAAAGGAAGAACAAGCAGGCGCCGCTCTATCTGGCAGCACGTTTCTTTTTTTTTTCTTCTTCTTCTACTGCGGGACTGTGTCCAGCCATTCCTTCAACGAGTGGAGGCATGACGGCTGCAGAAACTTGTTCGTGTGCAGGCCTTGGGAAAACGGAATGTACAGCATCGGATGTGTTGCGTCGTCGTGCTGTGCAGGTACGGTGTCTACCCCACTATGCGTCTCCGCCGTGGACAGCGGAGACTGCAGCTTCACTGTGACGTGGCTGTTCTTCCCCAGGACGGGCACCGCGGCACGTCGCGCGCGTGCGCAGGCGTCGCACAGGTCGTACTGGTAGCACACGGCGCACTTCCACCGTGTTCCGCGGATCATGCTGCGGCAGCGATCGCAGTAGACGCCGTAGTGGTAGTCCGAGGCGTTGGAGATGAAGCGGCCGAGGAAGAGGTCCAGCGGCACCACGTTCGACGGTCCCCACAGCAGCGACAGCGCCGGACGCCAACTGCCAGCGGGGATGCGCAGAAGAAAGTGGTGAGGGGTATGGCAGCACTCGGTGAAGGCGCACGTCTCACACAAGACGCCGCCGTCGCTGCAGCGCTCCACTGAGGCGCACTGCAGACAGCGGACGTGCACGTCGGTGTCGACGTACAGCAGTGTGGCGCAGTTCGCACACGTGGCGCACCGCGTCTCGCCCTTCAGCAGGCGCTGCGGCGTCGTCGCGTTGAGGGCGGAGACGAGCGGGGCGGACCGGCGCATGAGCCGCACCCCCCACTCGAAGTCGTGCAGCTGCGCCAGCTGCCGCAGCTCGAGTGCGATGGGGGTGACGTCGTTCGTGGCGACAACGTCGCCGAGGAGGCTCACGTGCGAGCGGACGCTGCTCCCCACCGCCTCCCACGGGTCCGTCGCCGCGGCATCGCGCAGGACGTAGTCGCGGGTGACAGTGGCGGTGAAGTACAGCGGCAGGTGCTGCTGCGCAATGTGTCCGCCGCAGCGCTTCGCCAGCCGTGCGCGCTCTGCCGGGGCGAGACGGTGCCAGCAGTGTGGGTCCGTGGCAGTCGGAGCGGGGCTGCTGCCGGCGCGAGGGGTGTCGGGGACGTCGTACAGCCTCTTTGACACCTCCACCGCGTCGCACGAGATGTCCACGATGACGGGGCCGGAGGTCGGCTGCGTGGAGGGGGCGTTGTTGTGTTTACTAACGGTCGTGGACGGGACGAGGTGAGCGGGGCGGGTCTGCACCACAAACGGCAGCGTCTGGACGTTGAGGAGGGTCGCCAGCTCGGACTGCAGACCCTCCGGTCCGGTCCACAGCGACAGCAGGTCCACCTCCGGACTGACCCACCCATCGAGCCGCCGTCGCAGCTTCTCGAGCGCCGTCCGCGCCGCCGCGGCATCCTCGTCCATGTTCAGCAGCACAATCTGCGCACGCTTCGGCAGCGGCCGCAGCAGCTCGATCTTAAACCCTTCTTGCTGCGTCGGGAGGCGCGGGAGCAGGCCGCCGTGGGCCTCGGCAAAGGACACCCACGGGTCCTTGTCCATCAGCACCGCATAGCGGCCAGAGAGTCCGGTGGCGTCGCGCGTCTCCCTGAGGTGGGCATCGTCAAAGAGCTGCTGCTGCAGCCATTCCATGCACTCCGGGTAGCGGGTCGACCACGCGACGAGGATGGTGGGCACGATGGCGGCGACACGGGTGAGGGCGACGCGGGTCTCCTTCGTCGCCGCCATGTACGCACTCACCGGCAGAAAGCGCTGAATCGGAGCATCGCCCTTGTCGCGCGCCGCGTTGGCTGCTGCGGTGGTATTTTTATCATGGTGCGCACTCTGAGTCCCGCCAGTGGTGAAGAGCTGGCCGAATTCCTCCGTGTAGAAGCGCAGCGTCTCCGCTCGCTCGGTGCCCTCTGCGCCGTCCTCCTCTTTCCCATGCGAAGACGGAACGCTTGCGGCAGCTACGGCGTGCGACAGCCCCGGTGGGGCCGCGCTTGTCTCCTGAATCAGCTCGCGTAGCCGCTGCCGCATCTTTTCCTCACGGGCGTGCAGCTTCTGCAGGATGCCGCACCGCATCGCGTAGTACACGCGGCTCCAATGGATGAAGCCGTCCGTCTGCAGCGACGTCGAGAGCGGCTCGAGCATAAGGTCCGGCACAGCATCTCCAGGCTGCAGTCCGATTGTCACGGACGTATCGAGGTCCCGCACGGCGTGCAGACGCATCTGGCGAATGAGCGTGAGGAGCGCCTCGCGGTGGCGGTGGCGCACGTGGCCGAAGAGGAGCAGGTGCTGCGTGCAGGTCAAGGCGTCGCTGGACGCAGAGCCGTCGCACACCCACTCCTCCCGCTCCAGCACGCGCAGCCGATCGCTTCGCAGGCACGTTTCAGAGATGCGGCGGAGCAGGTGGAGGATGATCTCGCCCCGCTCGTACTCCGCGAGCTCCTGCCACGTGTGTGCTTCGTCGAGTGCATCGTCGTCGCGTGCCCAGGTTGCAGTTGCTGGAGTAGACGAGTGAAACATCGGCACGCTGACCAAACGCAACAAAGTGAAAAGCTGTCAGCTACACTTACAGCAAGTGGACAGACGGAAAAGAAAAAAAGCAAATTAAAGGTGCAGCGCACCGTCAACGTCTAACGATGCGTCCGAAGGTTAAAGGTGGAACAATAGAAAATACAATCGTCACGGCAGTAAAGACGCTCGTTGGGTAGACGAGAGAAAGAGAAGGAGGAGAGGAACAGACACAAAGAGAACACGATAAGCAGTCGCATAGGATAGACTGTGATAAAACAAATTCAAGCTTGCAGACAGGATATTGTGAAAATACGCTTCTCGACTACGGTGAGCACATCGGCGAACTGTCGTTCCGTCTGCATCACCAACCGTGCGCTTTCCTAAAGACGCATCCAGCAACAGCAACCAACAACAAGACTTTTCTCACGCTGCTGCACTAACAGGCAACAATGGAGTTTGAAATCAGAGTTCGTGCGCTGTGTGTTCACGTGGCCTAAACCCTTTGCAGACAGGACGAAGTGCAACTGCGTTGGCTTTTTTTATTTTTTTTTTCGAATGAAGGAGACAGAGTTTCTTTCTTGCATTGACAACCGTAAACGGCAATCGAGCCACGCAAACGGATGTTGCTGGAGTAACGCAACTGGATCTTCACCCAGGCCCTTTTTTCTCTTCGCTAATTAAAAAATGTTTGTGTACTAAAAAAGGGAAAAAAGAAAAATGGTGTGAGAAAACTGAAATCAAAAGCACTGTGTTCAACAAAATGAAGCACCGAATACGAAGACCGAAGAAGGCAAAAAGAGTCAGCTTAGTGGTTTCCCTCTTCTCTTCCTTTGTATTTGACAGCTGTGGGTTTTCTTCGTGCCTCCTCCTTGCTGGAGTCCTTTCATTTGCACAAAGTGACCACAGAATATGAACACCACAGTAAAACCATGAGAACAACTAAAAAGAAAGAAAAGTGTAGCAGCGCTTGCAGAAAGGGAGAAAAAAGAAATAAAAAAAAGGCAAAAGACGAAAAGACGTTCTGAAAGTTGGTTTATAACAGCAGCCAGAGAGAGAATGAAAAAAACTGCTGTGACGAGCAGCGTCCTCCTTGGTAGGCTACTCACCTCACGCGATCTTGATGTAGTAGTAGGCGCGGGTGCCGTAGCCCTCCATCGTTTGTAGCATGAGGTCGCCGCCTAAGGACTGAGCGTACACTCTGGACATTGGAAGACCGTAGCCATAACCGGCTAGTGGTGACGGCTCGGATGAGGTGCTACCGCCGTCCTCATCGAGGCTCATCGCTGGTTTGCTGACGGACGTGTAGGAATACGCCATTGCCATCCCCAACGCCTCCTCTGTCATGCCTTTGCCTTCGTCCGACACGCAAATGCACGCGTGCTCGATGCCCTCCTGGAGGTTGATAAGCACACGAACAGGCGGCATATCGTCGCACGTGACGATGCCCATTGAGTTGCGCTTCATGTGCGACTCGACCGTGGCGCGGAAGGCGTTCTTCATGAGTTCTAGGATGATGTACC
Source organism: Crithidia acanthocephali (assembly GCA_000482105.1). Taxonomy (NCBI): domain Eukaryota; phylum Euglenozoa; class Kinetoplastea; order Trypanosomatida; family Trypanosomatidae; genus Crithidia; species Crithidia acanthocephali. Next base: position 2,775 of record AUXI01000495.1, on the reverse strand, counting down.
GGATCGTGGTGCTCATGAATGGGAACTTGAACATCTTCGACTCCGACGTGATGACGAGCTCCGTGTCGGGGCAGTCGCCGTAGTGGTCTGTGCAGATCTGCTTGGCTTCGTGCACAGCGTTGCGAACCACGTTTTCAAGGTTAATCTCGAGGTCCACCATTCCCACTTTGCAGCGCTTCTCCCCTGCGACGATCTCCGTGTCGTTGTTGAGAAACATGCGTGAGATGAAGTTGTACATGATCATGGACCTATTCACGGCGTCCAGTGGCGCCTGGATATCTGCAAGCTCCTCGTAGGGGAGGACTTGATCCTCCGTGATGGGAAGGTCTGACCATCGCTTAGACGTCGTCTTCAGCTCCAACAGCGCCTTCCGGTGCCTTGACAGGTCCTCCTTCAATTCAAGAATGCCGAACGCCATAGTCTGCAGGAGGTCGCGCTCTGCGTGCTCTTCGTCGACGTCTTCCAGGACACGACGGAAGTACTGTATCTGATCCGATGTCACGGGAATGTCGCAATGAACAAGCTTCTGAAACGACCGCAAAAGCGTGGCACGGACGGCGAGGATGGAAGGCATCGCGTTAAGGCCAGCGGGGAGAGTGTCGAGCCCCGTGATAAAGTGGGCCAGAACAATGGGCAGTGTTTTGTGGCAAAAGATCGGCGCGTGCGTGGATTTGTTGTTGAAAATGCTCAGAATTCGTTTGATATCCATCTTTCCAAGGTTCTGCGTCCCGTAGAGGCGGACTAACCCGTCTGCCCGTTTGCTTTCCTCCATGGTTTTTAGCGTCGCCTTGATGGCATTCACTTGCTCTTGCAAGCGCTCTAAGCGCTCGGTGTCCGGGTTTTTGGAGGACACATAGCGCAACCCACACGCGGATGCAAAGATGCGCGTGGAGAAACGACGATACATGTGTTGAGCGAGAAAAAAAAAAAGGTGGATGTTCGTAGAAAGTTGAAATACTCTGTATGGAAAAAATAGTGCATTCAAAAAAGGGAAAGAAGAAGAGAGGTTGAGTGACGAGAAATCAAGAAAACGTTGTTGTTGTTGTTTAATCCACCTGACACTGTTAAGAAAATAGCTTTACTTTCCCAGTCGTTCCGACTGAAATGAAATTTCAACCGCCAGTTAAGCACCAAAAGATCGAGCGCATTTGGTTGCTGCTCCATTTTTCTTTGCTAGAGCCTGCTTCACATGAATGCCTCTTTGCTTTATCAGCGCAAGTTCCGGTGAACAAAAAGGGTGTCACTCTGCACCGACAGAGAGAGACACAGGGACAAACTTAAGCTGTAACGTAGCTGAACTCGCACTCTCCCTGTGCTTAATGTGACGAGATACTTTTAGCGATTGGAATTGAGTGGCAGTTCTAAGGTAGTAAATATACATGAGCATAGTAAACATAATAAAACAAAGCAAAGGGGGAAGCCCAGAGAGTATGAAATTTCACGGGGGACTTCCTCATGTTGGAACGCAACCGAAAAGCATCTTTATAGCATTCAGCCATCAAAGCGCCTCCGCGGCGTACTTCTGCGCTTCCTTGAGTGCCGCTTCTTTCGCCCACTGTCCATTCACCGGATCGTCCTTGTAGACGAAAAGGGCTTCCTTGTCCAATTTCTTCAAGGCGGTTTCGATATCGGCAATGGTGCGTTCCAGCTCCGTCCTCCGCTTCCGCATCGACGGCGTGTCCTTCGAAAACGGCATCCTTTGCAGCTCGGACACGCATTCGTCGCGACGCGTGTTGAGGTCGCGCACTAGTTTTTCGTGCTCTTCGCGCGGAAGAAGAAAGACGTATTTCGCGTAGACCTGTTGCTGACGCTGCTGCTTGGAGTCTTCGATGGACTGCACAAACGCTTTTTCCTGTGCAACCTCACCCTTCACACGCGAGAGGTAGGCGGGTGCTTGGCCAAAGCTCTTCCGGCTTGTTGCCAGCGGTGCCTGTTCTTTGCGGCGCTTGGGCACCATGTTGCTGACCTCCACAATGTTGGACGCCACAAAGTTCTTTGTCGCGTCACGAGGGTCACCATACCCGCCGCTTGCGTTTGCATTTCCCATCTCGTGGTTATCGTACAGCGGATTGCCGTTTTCGTCGTACTCTGCAGGCCCGTTGTTTTGCGCACCGTTATCATGGCCCCCTCCCTTGCCGTTTCCACCATCTGGACGAGAACCGTAGCCAGCAGGGCGAGAGCCGTAACTTCCCGCTTGTGCGCCGCCGTTGTTTTGAGAGCGCGGTGCACCGTTTTCATCCAGGCCACCAATGCCTCTGCTCTTCTGGCCGTTGTCACCCTCGTTGTTGTTTCCAGCCTGACGGAAGTTCTCGTCGAGTGGCGGCTTGCAGTACACTTTTTCTTCGTGTACTGGTGGCACGACGTGGCGGACGCCTCCGCCCTTCTTCAGATAGTTTTGCGGGTCGACAGAATCACCGACGTTCTTGCCAATGACGGCCTCCCGCTGCTTGAAAAATCGCACGTTGGAACCGTCGTACTCCTTCCCTCTTTCGTAGAACGTGGAGTACACTGGTTTTGTCGGCTCGCCCATGTGCTTTTCGTACTTTCCGCTGTAAGGTGAAGCTGTCTTCTCCGGCTGCTTTTCAGCAGCCGAGCTCTTTGCGTAGAGCCCGTAAATGCTCTCGCCACTCATTGTTTTGCACTAAACGCGGTGATTTGTGAGTGCTCGAAGAAAGGCCTTTGAGAAAGGTAGGATTGCGCCACAATAGCACCGTGAGAAGCAAAAGAACACCACTTCATTTCAAAAGCGAGAGAGAGAGAGAGAGAGAGAGAGGA
>AUXI01000494.1:0-18548 GCA_000482105.1 Crithidia acanthocephali | reverse complement strand
CAAGTTTTCAAGAGATAGCACGTGGAAGAAACGCTTTCACTAATAAGAGAGAAGAAAACAAAGTTAGGTAGTGGCTAGAAAACGAAGACAAAATAAAATCGGAGAATAAATGGTCAGCAAGTTGTTGTTTTGGGGAAACGCATATGAACAGCGCCAAGGTGCGCAAAATGCTATGGTGGGAATTGAAAGAGCAAAAAGTGAGAAGTAAAAAAAAAAGCTGGTAGATCTCTTTGATGCTCGTATGGTGGATAGAAGAGAATCGCTTGTTCGGTTTGTTTGTAATCTTCCTAAGAAACCGTCAGCGCACTGTTTGCAATAATTGCAGTGTTCGAAGTCAGAGATCGATGGACCCTGATTCAAGCACAAACACACGCACACAAACATACAGCAAAAAGCTAGCTTATGACACCAGTCAGGAGCTCGAAATGAATAACGTAATGGAAAAGACCATTCGACAACAGAAACAAAAAGGGTAGAATATTATGTTTGCGTCTTTTAAAAGGATATCTTGATTGGTTGTCTTTCTATTGCGCTTGCCCTGCACCCTGTGGGATTAGAGGGTGACTAGATATGAATGGTAAAGAAAACAGCTGACCTAGCTTGTTGTTGTTAGAAAACAAAAGGGAAAACAAATCATGATGAGATCCATCCACTACTGACGTGAAGCGTAAAAACAAAAGAAGCGAAATCAACCACAAATGAAATTAAAAAAAAAAAGAGTCCACACACGAAAACACGGCGGCAAACTCGCAACTGTCTACCCCAATTCTCTTGACACCTTGAGAAAGTAGAACAGAAGAGAAATTGAAAAAAAAAAGAAGCAGTTGGCAACGCATCCGCTAAAGAGTGTGTTGTTCATTTTTCTTTTTCAAACGCTGGTGGTGGAGTGCTGCGCAGCGAGACGCAGCGCTTCTTGGAAGGCAGCTACAATGACAGCACCACTGCCTTCGTTCGCGTCACCTCCGCTCGTGTCTATCAGTATGGGCAGGATCGCCTCCTGCACCTCGGCGGACGGCGAGGCGGCGACCGCCTTCCGCAGCTCCTGCACAATCTCCCGTGTCGTGCCCCCATCGCTGGTTGCCATAGTGGGCGGCAACATAAAGGTGTTGCTGCCACTGGCGCGCGATGCGGCTTTTCGCTTCTTCAGCTCCGCCTCCAGCTCCATGACACGCTGCTGCATCGCATAGGCTTTGCGGTAGAAGGTGGTGAACTCGTCCACCAGCGACTCCAGGTCCTGCACCTCCGGCGGGATGGAGGCCAGCATGTTTGCCGACAGCCCAAGGTCAGCCGAGGGGGCAGCTGCGCTGGCACTGCGATCGTCAGGGGAGGCGGGACAGCTGACGCTGCTGGCGCCGATGAGGGGCGTAGCCGTGGCGGAGGTGTTGGCGGAAGTGGACGCCGCACACGCCGTCATCTCGACAACCCCGACCGCCTGCTCCTGCAGGGCGTTGGCGTAGAAGCGCGCCTCCGCGTTGCCGCCGGCGCCGCCACCGCTGGCGGTCGCCGATGGCGTGGGGCCGGCCGAGGTACCTGCAGGGCTCCACAGCGGTGCGTCGCCGTCCTTCCCCTCCTCGTCGGAGTTGTCGTCGAAGATGAAGTCGTCTACGTTGCCGGAGCTGCTGCGACAGAGCGACGAGACCTCCTCGTCATCCACGTCATCCAGTCCAATGAGGCCACTGACCGGGGACGGAGGGGCGTTGCCGTTGTGGCCGCCACTGGTGCTGGGCGTTGTCAGGGTGCTGTCGTGGAGGTCGGACGAACGCGTCGGGGCGGCCGGGTCGCCGATGGTCTGCACGCACTCGCTCGGCGTCGCCGTCACGGGCACCATGGCCGGGTCGACGTCCTCGACGCCACCACCACCCTGGAGCGCCGTGTTGGCTGCCTTTGCCCGGTTCGCGGACGCAGCCGCGGCCGCCGCCGTCGCCGCAGCCGCAGTGGCTGCCGCGGCGAGTCGTTTCTGCTCCGCCGCTCTCCGCATCGCCTCCGTGGCTTCCTCCAGCTCGTGCTGTTTCTCGCGCAGGACGCGCTCCTGCTCCACGTACTGCTGCGCAAAGCGCGGGTTGCTCGAGCCGATGAGGACACGCGGGCGGCACATCGTGTCCACCACAACAATCCCAATGTCCAGCGGTTCATCGCCCGTTGGCGACGAAACGACGGCGGTGGCGCCGGTGCTGCTGCTGCCACCCTGCGCGGCGATGGTGCGCGGGGACGGTGTTTTGGACGACCCCTTCGCGGTGGGTGGGCTGCTGCCGCCTGGCGCGCTGCTCGTCGTGCTGCCGTTGGCGCTGTTGCTGCTGCTGTGCAGCTCCTGCTGAAGGCGGTTTGCCAGGAAGTCCTTGTCGCCGTTGCCCAGTCCAATGCGGCTGGGCCGGTGCTGTGGGCCGCCACCACCGCCGCGAGTGGACGTGGCGCTGCTGTTGGCGCTACCCGGGCTGCCGCCGGCGGAGCTGCCGGAGCGGGAGGGCCGCTGCTGGTAGGTGAAGCGTGGGTCCTCCCAGGTGGTGGTCTGGGTGGTGGTGTCGATGAAGTAGCGGCGGCCGTCGTTCGTGAAGTACTCCTCCCAGCTCGGCGGCAGCTTCTTCAGCCCGCGCCGCGAGCTCGCGAGGGTGACGCGTGGGATGGTGCGCATGCGGTAGCCCGTCACGGCGAACGTCAAGTCGCGATTGAGTCGACTGAGTGCGGTGATGGAGTTGTAGACGCAGATGAGGACCGAGGTGAACATGTTGCCGAAGCACAGGGCGGGTACGAGCATCGTGGCGGCGTGGTGGTGCAACGGCGGCGGCATCGGCGTGTTTTGGATGGAGGCCCAGCTTTGCTCCTCGCCGAGCGGGATGGCCTGGCTGCGTGCCTGCACCGTGGAGCGAGCCAGGTCTGCGCGGCTGGGTCCTCTGCGAGGCACAGCACGTGCATGGTGGCGCAGCGACACGTGTCGGTGAAGGCCGTGAGGGAGAAGAGCAGCGAGGAGCCGGACTCGGATTGCAGCAGCGAGAGCTCCAGCGCACGGGAAAGGTTCTCGAGGCCGACGTCGAGGGCGGAGAGGGCGTCGTTTGTGTTCTCCACCGGCATCGCACGAGCGTTGAGCACGAAGGAGTCCGTCGTGGCCGACGAGCTCGACGGCGCGTTGGCGTCATCCGTCTTCTCCTCAAACGCGGACGGCGTTGGCGGCGGGGCGAGCTTCAGCACCAGCTCTACTCGCTTGTTGGAGAGGTCGAGCAGGTCGACGACGCTGGTGGAATCGAAGGCGATGAAAGTGGTCTCCATGCGGACAAAGCGGTGGTGCCGCGAGCCGATGGAGGGGAAGACGAAGCTGTAGGCCTGCGAGGTGGCGGAGCGGCTGTGGCCGCCGTCGGTGTGCTCGCCATCCGAGGCGGCGTCGTCACCGCCCAGTGGAGAGGACGGGCTGCCCGTCGGCCTCAGCGGCGGTGACGCAAGCACCGGCCCGCCGCTGCCGGGTTTCTCGCCCGACGACTTGGGGCTCCCGCCGTTCGCGCTGGACGCTTTCGACTGCTGCTGCTCCCGGCGCTCGAGGAAGCGGTCCATCATGGTGCGGATGCCGTGCGGCAGCAGCCCGCACTCCTCCGGCGTCCCGATGAGCCCCATCTGCTTCATCTCCTGCGTGGCGCCGTAGACGAGTACGATGGCACTGACGCAGTGGTCGACGACGGCGGTGATGGCCGGGTTCAGTGTCGCGTTGAGCATCGGTTCTAGGGAGGAGGCGAGGCGGTAGTGCATCGGCACGCCGGCCGCCGTCTCCTCCGGGCTGCTCTGCTCCGCGATGAACTCGACGTTGGTGATTCGACCCAGTAAGTCGTCCACGCCATACGTCACCGGTGGGCTGTTCACCGCCAGCACACACTGATGCAGCGCCGCGGTGTCCTCACTCTGCGGATCGTAGCCGAACATGGCGGCGTCCAACACGGGGCCGCCCGGGTACTGCACCTGCGGCTCGCTGTAGTCAATCGCGGCCAGTTGCAGCCCGCTGCGCAGCATCGACGGGCTCATGCGCGTCCCACCTGGGCCGTGCACGGGCGAGCTGCGGTTGCTGCCGCTGCCGCTCGTGATGCTGTTGCCCGGCCCACCTCCCTGCAGAGGCTGTTGGCGGATGCTGTTCGCCGCGGCGGTCGTCGTGGTCGCAGCCGGGTGGGTAGGGGGGGCGGTGGCGGAGGCTGCCGCAGGGGGCAGAATAGTGGAGTCGGCCGGGCTGCCGGAGAAGGACCCGTTCAGCACGAAGTCGTCCTCCGCGGCGGGCTGCAGCGTCACGGCCCACGGCTCCCCGGTGAAAGACTGCAGGGCAACATTCATGCACCACCGCACGCAGCCGGTGCTGGGGGAGGAGCTGCCGCTCCCACCAGACGGACTCGAGGTGCCGCCGCTGCTCATGAGTATCGGTGGTGAGCCACGGGTACCGGTGGTCATCGCCGCGGCGGCCGTCGTGGTGCTCGGCACCTTCTTTGGCGCGTGCCGGGCTGCAGCTGTCGCCGCAGTGCCGCTGAGGCTCTGCGCATTTGCACCGCTGCTGGCGTTCGCGGCGGTGGTGCCGAGCGCCGCAGTGGCGCTGCTGCTGCTCGTGCTGCCACTACTGCCCACGGACGGCGTCTCCTTTGGTAGCGTGCTGGATAGCATTCGCACGGCCGCGCTGTCGCCGCTGTCTCCCCCACCGGGTCTTCGCTCGCTGGGGATTGAGATGTTGGAGGTGGAGACGGGGGCAGGAAAGTCGCCTTTGCTGCTCGACTTGGGGGACCGGCGGCGGTGTGTGTGGGTGTGGTGGTGCGGACTGCCGCTGTTGCTGTTGCCGGTCGGCTGCGGCGGCACAGCCACGCCGTCGGACACTGGTGACGCCGTTGTGGTGGTGGCTGCGGAGAACGAAAAAGAGTCGCTCTCGCCTTCGCTCGTCGTGAGGGCTAGGTCGTCCTCTTTCTTGAAATCACCGCAGGCGTGGTCGTCGGTGTTGCTTCGGTAGTCGGTGTTGTTGTTGTTGTTGCTGGAGGGCAGGGACAGGCAGAGGTCTGAATGATGCTTTGCAGATGCCATTCAAGAACACTCTCTCTGGAGGCGTGCGTGAAGAGGACCCGGTAAAAAGGGGGAATCCGAGCCTTGACTTGGTGCGGGAACCGGAAAGCAAAGAGAGTCCTCGCTTTATTCTTCCACCTTGCGAACGCACAGAAAAAAAAAAAAAGAGGATCAATTGAAACCTCGTCTGTGGGGATGATGTTCCTTTGGCCGAGGCAGTGCGCAAACTGCGGGTGCTTTTAGTGCCCAATAAAAGAGAGCAGCTACGATACAGACTTTTTCTTTTGTCTATCTATCACCAAAAACCAAACAACACAAGAAAAAACAAAACAAAGAAGACACCAAGGACGGCTCAGTAGAGATGAAAGAAGAAGAAAGCGACAGGGTTGATGTTAAGCGCTGGGAATCTAGAGAAACAAGGACACGAAAAGACACAAAAAAAAAGGCTCAAGACAACAGGAGATTTAAGAAAAAAAAGAGTCAAAGTTTATTTGAGAAGCTCACGAAACAAATAGACAGGAGAGGACACGTCTTGATCAACAGCAAAAGAAAAAGGGGGGATCAACTAAAGTTGTCCGGTTTAATTGGGAACCTAGAAAAGTAAACGTGTTTCTTTTTGTCGAGTTGTCGGGTGGTTTAGATGAACAAAAACTCTTGTTTCTCTTCTTCTCTTCCTCCAGCAGAATAGACTATACAAGAAAACTACTCCGCTACTGTCTGAGCGCTGAGAAACACTATTGTCGTCTTGCTCTGGGGGGGTACTGAAGATCACTATTACTTTGCCGAAGAAGCGAGGGCAGAGGGGAACGGATAAAAAAACTCCTTGATTTGTGATGGAAACAGAAAAGAAGATAAGTAAGAAAGCCTTTTCCTCTGCAATACGTTCGTATCCACGCCGCAGTGAACTGGTGCTTCTGAGGTGCCGAATGAAAAGAGAAAAGCACACGCAAGAGCTCACGTACCAATCTTGTTCTGACGAACTGCGCTGGTGGGACAATGCTGTAGGCGTGCGCTTTAAATCTCAAAAATCCTCTATTCTCCCTTTTCCGTTTTCTTTCCGTCCTTCTAAGATCTTTGGTATATCGCGCGAATCGAATTCACTAGTGGCTTCTTGTGGCTTTTATATATAGGTAAAGATATTTTTTTCTCAGTGTCTTACGTTGAGATCGAGGAACGCTTTTGTAGTAGGACAGTTTGCAGCAGTAATAGTAAGAACAGTTTACGTATAGAAGGGAAAGTGGATTGCGCGTGTATAGAGGAAAGGAGCACCAAATAAGGAGAATTGATTGAGCTTTAAAGAAAAAACACAAAGCGAACGACAAACGTACCGTAAAAGGACAAAACCTAGGAGAGAAATGAAGAAACAAAGGAACGTGCCTAGGAGGGAAAAAAAAAGACAAATGTGAACAACGCTGTTGGTAGGGAAACGTGATAATAAGAATGTCTGCAACCACGCTCGACGGCAACAGCACAAAAGAGGAGCGAAACAAATGAATAAAAAGAGGGAATAATCCAGTACTGACTACGCACACACATTAACTTCACGAATGATAGATTCTGATACACGTATCTTAACGCATCCACCATGCACAGGCACAAGAATCGATGAGGAGCAATTGCAGGAAGATACAAAACAAACAAGCAGCACGGAAAGAAAGAGAAGAGAGGGGAGAGGAAAAGAACACGTTTGAAGTAGAGGACTAGCCAGCGCATACGTTGTGAAACCGAAACATCTCTATCATGCGTATTGTGTCGTTGGACCTTTCTTCTTGCGTAAAAAAAAAAGAAGGACTGAATCCAGTGCCTTGGCTACCGCACAGCCAAAGGAGCGATGAGCGTTGCTGTCATACATGCGTCATCATACCAAAACGCTGCAGGCCAGTCAGCTTTTTTCGAAGAATCGTCCCATCGATTGTTTGTAAAGCCCTTCAAGGTAAGAAATGACGGAACAGCTCTTTTCACTAAGCGACGCGTCCTTCTTTCTTCTTTGATCCTCTTATAATGAACACTTCGCAGAAGTTTAATTGTGTCAACACGAAATTAAAAAACGACCATCCAACGCAGCTGCAGTTGCACTTTCCTTTCTCCAGCGGCACGAGTAGCCGTATACATGTAAAAAGTTGTATTCTACAAACCGAACAGTGTTTGAACGCCACAAACTCAGTAAGCGACAACGGGGAAAACGACCAAGTAGAGCAAAAAAAGGAGAAAAATAGAAGGAAGAGAATTTACAACCTCGAGGTGGAGACACACCACACCCACCTCCCACCACACCTTACTCATCTGGATCGGGCAGCTCGAGCGCTGTCCGCAGCTCAATTCGTGTAAACAGCTTCCGCTGCAGTCGCTTGACCCGCTGCCGTGCAATGAAGCCGCGCACCACCGCGTGCAGCTTAATGGCAGCGCGGTTACGCCGCTCCCAGTGTTCCATCTCCGCCTGGACCAGCCTATTCACGTGGAATTCGAGACCCATCTTGCGCCGCGTGAGGTAGGCGACAGCGACGCGCTGCAGTAGCGCCACCTCGGCAAACGAGATGGAGACCATGAAAAGGAAGTGCTCGTGGCGGCGGCAGAGGTAGCCGCGGCCGACACGTTGCAGCAGTGTCACCGCGCCGTCCTTCGTCATCTGCGCCTTCTCGTTACGCAGGAGGTGGGCGGCGGCGCCGAAGCACGCCGGCTCGGCGCCGCCCTCCTCGACGTGGGTGATGTCCTTCTTAAAGGCATCCGCCTCATCCGCGTCCTCGTCGCTGCTGTTGTTGGCCTCCTCCGCCTCCTCGTCGCTCTCGCTGCTGCCGCGACTGTCGTCGTTGTCCTCGCTGGCGCTCTCGCCGTCGTCGAAGTGGGAGGTGGAGTCGACCATCTCCACCCCGTCCAGCGTCCACTGCGCCGGGGTGAGGCTGCCCATGGTGCGGCCGCTGAACATCATCTCGCCCTGCGACATGGCGCTGACGGCGTGGGCGGTGGTGCTGAACTCGAAGGGGAGGGAGCTGGCGCTGATCATCGACCGCCCGCTGCGGCCGCTCGTCGCGAAGAGGGAGCCCTTGAAGGGCGACATGCTCGTGCCGGCCGCGGCGGACGTCGCCTTCCAGCACGGGATGGGCTCCACCGGTGACGCGTTGGCCTCCGCCCGTGTCGCCTTCCCTTCCTCCTCCTCTCCTTCACCCTCCGACTCCACCTCCTCCACAAAAACACCCAACAGCGCGTTCGCCTCGTCGGCGTTGCTGTTGCCGTTGCTGTTGTGCTTCGAGTTTTCGTCCACGTCGCCCGCAGGCACCTCCACGACGACGTTGGCCGCTGCATCCGCCGCAGGTGCTGTGCTTGCGTCCTCACTTGCGTGCGCCGCCTTCGTCTCGTGGTGCGGCGACGGGCGCCGCGTGAGCACCACGCCGTTGACGCCTTCCACCACCTTCGTGCGTGTCGTGGCGCTGCTGTTAGCGCTCGCAGGTCCTTCGGTCGTTGCGGCCGGACCCGCAAAGTCCGGCCCATTTTGTTTCTCTACCGGCAAGTAGGAGTCGCGCGAGAAGGAGACCCGCATCGACGGCGGCGAGCCGCCACCACCCTGGCGTCGCCGCGACGCAGACGGCGGCAGCGACGGCGAGTCCGACCCACTGGGCCCTTGGTGGTTCAGCAGCGCGTTGTTGAAGGCATTTGCGATGCTCGCCAGCGCGCCGTCGGTGGCGGCCTCGCGTGAGAGGCTGAGCGAGTTGGACCGCGCCATCTCCACCGGCTGCGGCGACCGCTGCGCCGCGTTCTGCACGCTGGGCGGCAGCAGCGCTGGTGGGACGAGGTAGCGCGAGTTGTCGGGCGTCACAAAAGGCGAGCTCTCACGCGCGCGGCTCGAGGCGCTGTCGGCCGCGGTCGCCGTCGCAGCCCCCGCCCCGCCACTACCCCCTCCTGTAGCTCCAGCAGGGGCACCACCAGCAGTAGCTGCGCCGGTTCCCGTAGAGACACTTCCACCGTGGCCCGACTTGGACGCCGAAGCGGAGGCCGAGCTGGCGAGCAAGGAGGCGTGATCCCCGGCAGCGTTGTCTGTCACGTAGGCGGAGCCGGACGACTGCACAGAACCGGCGTAGCCGTCCGATGGCACCTGGAAAGGCGACAGCGGCGGCCCAAGCGCCGCGGCCACCGGCGGCGACGGCGGGCCGTAGTCAGAGCTGCTCAGCACCGTCCCAGCGGTACCGAGGGTCACCACCGGCGAGGCGACGAGAGCAGCCGGTGGCGTGCCCTGCGGCGTGGCCGCGGAGGCCATCTCCGCGGCGGGCAAACGGAAGTGGAGTTCACCGCTGTGGCTGGTACTGCGGGTGCTCATCCCCGCTGCAGCCATCTCACCCACACCCGACTCGCCGTCGTCCGCCGCCGCCGTAGCCGCTGTTGCGGGTGTTGCCGCCGCCGCAGTGGCGGTGGACGGTGGGAGAGCGAGCGAGGGGCCGCACAGCAGCACGTTCTGCAGCAACGCGTCCAAACTCTCCTCCTCCCGCTCATCGTGGTAGCGCTGGGCCAGCTGCACACGCGTCAGGTAGCCGCGGCCGATGCGCTGCAGGCGCAGCATGTGCATCGCGGACGTCATCGCCCACTTCTCATCGAACGAGTTGGAGGGGCGACGGCGGCCAGAGCCCGACCGGCTGCTTGACGCGTTGCCACCACCGCTCCCGCTCTGTGCCGCCACACTGTCCTGCGAGGCGCCGGCGACGCTACCGTTGGACGGTCCTTTGGAGGTCTGCCCCAGGAAGGCGACGGTGCAGCTGCCGTTGGCGCTGAGACGGCTATGCAGCAAGTTCAGCCAGTCCTCCGTGGACTCGCGTAGAATGGACGACGTCGCCTCCTCGCCGGCCCGGTCACGTGCGGTGATCATGATGGGCTTCATGAGCGACGGCGGCATGGCCGCCTCCGCCGCGCCGTCCATCGTCGGTGGTACGACGATGGACGTCATGAAGTGCGAGCCATCCTTGCGCTTGAAGCGCTGCGACCCGGAACCCGAGCCCTCCTCCTCGCCGCCGCTGCCCGACGAGGACTCCTCCTTCGGCGGTGGTAGGGTGTGGGTCGATGCCATGCCCTCGCGGTTGCCGCGCTGGCCGTCCCTCGCCCACGGCACGAACATGGAGGAGAAGCGGGAGTTGTCGAGGCTCTGGTCCACTGCCCGCTGCAGCCGCGGCGGCCGCCCATCCAACACTCCACTCTCGTTGTACGACGTCACGTAGGGGGCGGCGCCGCCGCCGCCGCTGCCGCTGCTCTGCCCGGCAGCCGAAGGCATCCACGACGAGCTCGAGTTCTCCATGACGGAGTTGCCCGTCACACCGTAGATGGCGAAGAGCCGCTGCGTCGGCGAGACGGTGGACGGGTGCTGCGAGGACGTGCCGGAGGACTGCGAGGAGGACCGGTTCAGCCCGCGCTCGTTGGCGCTGTGCGTCTCCTTGGAGGAGCTGCTCTTGACTGCGCCGAGGCACGACGACTCGTTCGTCTTCACCTCCGGCGTCGCGGCGTTCGCCGAGGCACCGCCGGCGGGCAGAGAGCCGTGGAGAACCGGTGACCGCAGCGCGCTGGGAGTCTCCGGCGCGGCGAAGGCCGTCAGCGGCGGCGGACGCAGCTTGCGCGTCGTCGGTTTCGACTCTGGCTGCGTTGGTGTGGGTGTCGCGAGCAGCGAAGCCCCACCTGCTGCCCGTGCGGCACCCGCCACACCAGGCGCAGTGGCGCCGTCTCTGTCTCCGTTCGCGGTGGACACCACGACACTGGACGGGAGAGAGCGACCGGTGGTGCAGATACTTGCCGCCGCGGAGTCCGGCCTCGGTGTATTGGGGAAGGAGTGCGCCGAGGTGGACGGTGACACGCCGCTCAAGGTGAGGGCGTCTTCGTCGAGGCGGACGTGGCCGGCGTGCAGCCTGTGTAGCACCCCCTCCATGCCGAGCTCACGACGGGCTAAGTAGCCGCGACCCACCGCCTGCACCACTGGTGCGATGAGGCTGCGCAGCTGCGCGGCAATGCCCAACCGCGGCGTCACTGGTGTCGTGCTATTCGGTGCCGCTTCCTTTGACGTCCCTGCGGTTGCAGGCACCTCTTGACCAGCAGCGGCAATAGACGAAGCGAATGGTGCACAAAGAGGCAGCGGTTTCTCTGAAGCTGGATCGTCGACACTAACAGAGCTGCTGGCGTCGGTCGGTGCTGCACTCTGCAGATCGGCAGGCTTAGAGAGTGGATTGCTGTCCGTCAGCGGGGATGAACGGTGCTGCTGCGGTGTCAGCACCTCTGCTTCGATGGGCGTGCGCACCACTGGCGCAAACACTTCTTCCTGTGGCGGCGGCGAGGCTAGCTGCTGCGCCGCCGGCGCTGTGGCGGGTACTACGCGGCCCGCCTTCTTCTCACCCACTGTTGCGCTGACCGACGCGCCATCCAGATCCGACGACAGGTTCATGTTCGTCGTGAGGAACACATCGATCGGGTGTGCCGCCACCTGCAGCCTCGGCACCGCCACGACGTCATGGGATGCCGGGCAGCGCGATGCAGCGGCGCTGCTGGACGGCACGACTGCTCCACGGCAGGAGCGCTTTCCTGCCGTGTGTGCGGTGTGGCGTCCTGCCCGGGTACACCACCGCTGCTGCTGCCGCCGTTGTCATTGCGGATGCCACTGCGGTTGCTGTGCACAGCGACCTGCACAGTCCCACACGCCTCCCCGTTCGCGACCGGCAACGGCGGGGAGTCGGACGACAAGGACGACGAAATGCGGCTTGACGGTGTGACCGCTGCGTCAGCGGCCACCGTGGACGGCGGCGCCAATTTGGCGCTCGCGTTGTAGCTCGTGGCACGCGCGGTGATGGGGATCTGCAGACTTGTCACGACGAGGCCGTGCTCCGGCGTGTGCGAAACGAGCAGCACCGCCTTGTCCGCCAAGCTCACGCCATCCAGTGTGGGTAGCAGCTCCACCGTCGGCACCTCCGTAGCAAAGCCCGCTGCAAAGTCTGGTGCACCCGTAGCTGGTGGCGGAACACTCACCCATCGCTCAGGATGTGAAGCGTCGCTGACATGCTGCCCTTGCGGCGGCTGCGGTGGCGGCCTCCGCTGCACGGCGGTCTCTTGCGGGGAGGTGACGGTAAACTGCGACTGCGAGGTTGTGGAGGAGGGGATGAGCGCGGCACCGTCGCCCAGGCCCGCCTCCGCCTCTCCCCCCCGTGTCGACTGCCATCCGTCGGAGTGGTGCGCGAGGGCGGTAGCGGCGGTGCGTCGACCGAGGGCGATAAGGACCACCGTGCCGGTAGCGCGTCCGGTGACACCAACGCAACAGCCGGTGTAGACCGCAGCCCGGAGTCGGACAGGCTGATCATGCTCGTCTCCCAGCTCTGCAGAATGCTGTTATTGTGGTGGTGCGGGTTGGACCGCCGCGACTGCGAGGAAGACTGCGGCATCGGCGGTGGCACCGGCACATGCTGCACCCCGGTGCTGACCCGCTGCTGGCCCGGGCGACTCCCGTTCATCATCGTCGTCTCCGGTGTCGCGTTGGGTGGAGCACAGGCCGCGCCGAAGCTGGCGGCGCTCGTCGTCTTGATGGGCCGGCCAGCGTTGAGGCTGTTCGCGTTGGCGCTGGCGTTGCTGCGGCCGCTCTGCGTGTGCAGGTCGCCCTCGGGTGACGAGTACTTTGGACCGTCGGTGGACGCTGCTGTCTGCGGTGCATGGCGATGGTCGTGCGAGGCGGCACTCGAGTCTGCGGACCCGTCTCCGGTACGTGCAGCGGCTGCCTCCTCCTTGCGCGCTGCCGCTGCGGTGAGCAGAGACTGCACATACGCGTTGACCTCCTCCGTGCGCTTCCGCGCGGTGCAGCCATTTTTGTCCGCCTGCGTGGTTTTCGTGAGGTTCTCGTTTTGCTCTTGGTTGTTTGTTTCCGCCTCCCTCGCAGCTTCCTTCTCATCCACACCACGATGGTGGTGGTGGTGATGACGCGTGGCACTGCGACCCTGTTTGTACGACTTCTTCTGCTTCCTTGACGAGCGCTCCGCTGCCGTGTCGGCCACGTTGTACGGGTGCACGACTCTATCCGCTCGACGCAACGCCAGCACCGGGCGGCGTTGCGCATCGGCCGTCACCGGACGCGGCGGCAGCGGCGTGAAGACGTCGTTGTACCGGCGGCGCTCCGTGTGGGTCGAGAAGGAAGCTGGGCTGTTCTGGCTACCCTGCTGTGACGGCTGCGGCTGCATCTTTGGCGGCGACGGGACGTACATTGGAGATGTTGTTTTGCTCGTGCCCCACGCATCCCTCACGGCGTTGCTCGAAATCGCGGACGGCACGACGCCTCCGTTGCGCGCAAAGGTGCGCAGAAACGTTGCCGCGCCGTCTCCCTTCAGCCCTCCGGCTGCGCAAGCTGCCGTCGTGTTGCGAGGCGGCGACGGCACATCGTACCGGTGCAGCTGACCGTGCGCGTTGCTGTCGCTGCTCTTCGTCAGCAACTGCGTCTGCATCGTTTTGGCACCTGCGGCTAGGGCGGCGTTGTACGGATGTTGCGGTTGCTGTTGCGGTTGTTGGTGGTGATGGTAGTGGGATGGGTAGTGCCCGCTGACGCCGTCTGCGTCCACCACATACAGCTCGTCCTCCACTCGGTCCGTGTCGAGCGAGCCCATCGGAGTGCCAAACAAGGAACCCGTAAAGGCAGCCTCGTGCCGCCCGCGGCGGTTCTGCGTGGCGGACGGTCGCACGGCGGCGGCGGCGGTGGCGGGTGTGTAGTCGCCTCCCCGGCTCGGACCCGCTGCCTTCGCGCCAGAGGAGGACGAGACGCCGTCCCAGCTGCTGCTGGAAGCGGCCGTGTCAACGGCGCTGAGACTGTTGCTGGTGGCGCTGAGTTGCCGTCGCGTGGGCGGGGGGTAGGGCAGGTGGTGCGGCGGCGGAGGCGGTTGCGGGACGTTCAACGTCGTGCCTTTCCCTGCTGCTGTCACAGTCTGCTGCGCTTCCGACTGGTGCTTCTGCACGGTGGCGATGACGGCAGCCACGTCCTCCTCGTTGAGCACCGGTTGCGGGGTGTGAATGGAAAGGTAGGAGCTGGAGCTCGCGGCAGGCAGCAGTAGCTGATGGGGCTCGTCTGCCTCCGTAGAAGCCACAACAGCAGCAGCGGCGGTAGCAACAATGCGGCGAGGGACGGAGGGATCCGCGAGTGCCAACGGCGGGCACGCGCCTTCGCTGGTCACACTACGCAATTTCTGCGCCGCAGCAGCGGGCGACACACCCCACCGTTGCAGCAGTGCGGTGAACCGGGGCAGCGTGATGACGCTCCACAGCGCGTCGTACGGCGTGCGCTGCCGCACCTCCCGCGGCGTTGCCTGCCAGCTCTGCCAAAAGGAGGCTGCGTCACGTGGCGGCGCCGTCACCGCGGCACCGCGAGGGTCCGTGGTGTAGAGCACGTCCGTCGGAAAGTCAGCCAGCACACTCAGCAGCTGCTCGGGGAACAGCAGGAGAACATGTCGGCGCTTTTCGCCGCTGTGCTTGTCGGAGTGGACACTTTCTGCGGCTGCAGCGCCACATTCATCGACAGAGGCGGCGTGGGTGTGTGGATGGAGCGGACGGCGTGATTGTGCTCCGCCACGGAGCACAGCTTCGCACCCAGCAGGCAGAACACGGGAAAGCACGCTCGCTGCGCTTCGATGCTAATGGCAGGTGGTGCAGTAGCCGGCAGGCGGCGAGAGCCATTCGCGTCAGTGCAAGGCGGAACATCGCTACCGTGTAGCAAAAAGGGCAGTACGGTGTCGACACACACCAAACACTTCTCCTCGTTTGGTGCCGCTGCGGCGGGCGTCTCAGGAAGCGAGAACGTTGTGGCACAGCACAGCTGCGCAACCCGATCCTGTAGTGCGCGCTGCGGCAGTAAGACAGCCGCAAGGCGCAGATACACCTCGTACTCCACCCAGTGCGATTCTTTGCGTTCCCCCGCCACAGCAACCTTTGTCGTTGAGTGGCCTTGAGCACTGCTGGAGGTTGTGATATCCACTGTCCGCGATGGTACCGTCTCATTGTTCGCGGCCGCCGCTGCGAGTGCCGCCGCTGGGGTGAGCACGGAGGCGGTGTCGGTGAAGACCGGAGGTGACGTGGGCGTTGGCGAGTGGCGCAGTCCGCGTCGCTGCGCATCGGCCGTACTCGCAGACGAAGACGCATCGGTGAGGGACGTGAGCGCCGGCGGGGCCGGATGCACGGCAGAGGTGGCAGGCGCCGCTGCAGCCGCTGCTGCTGGACTCCTGCGTGGCTGCTGCGGCTCCCCTCCATGCACCACCGCCGCCTCTGCATTTTCCTCCAAGGTTGCCGGACGCAGCAGCGGCGGCGGCGTGCTAAACAGCTTCCGCCGCTCCACGCTCGCAGAGGTGCTCCCAGCGAAGCTTGTGTTGGGCTGCACGCCTCTGCTGCCGCGCTGCTGCTTACCGCTCCTGCCATCGCCGCTGTGGTGGTGGTGGAGGGGTGTCGAGGACTGTCGCTGCTGAAGTGAGGCATGACCGCCAGAGGAGGAGGAGTCCGGCAGCGTCAGCGGGAGGCCGGAGTCGAAGGAGGAGGCGGTGAAGGCCGGGATGAAGTGGCCGATGGAGTGGGCCGACGCGTCGTTGGCGATGTCACCTGCCGACGCTGACGAAGCAGCGCGGCCGTCTTTGCGCTCGACCGCGAGTGCCGCTTTCGTCGTTGCGGAAGGCAGCAGCAGCAGGTCAAGCATGGCCGACATACACACACTAGACAAACAAAACAGACAAAAAGAGGAGGAAAAAAAATACAAGCCACCACAAGAAAAAGAAAAAGCTGATTATTCCCACAAAAAAAAGAGTAGCTTTTGAAAGCAAATAATTGAGGAAAAGAAAAAGATGGCGGTGGTTGCTATCTTGCTTAATGGATAGGGAAATAGAAAACACAGAAAAAGCAGTCGTGCACTTCAACAACACACAAGGGTGAAGAAAAAAGAGGACTGATGCGGTAGGTTGATTCACTCGCAGTGCAAATGAAGAAAAGGACAGGTGATCAATGTACGAGCAGTGTCGGCAAGCAAAAAAAAAGGCCAAAGAAAACGACAAATCAAAAGCTAAGAAATAATTGATTAAGGCAGGAAACGATGAATCGACAAAAAAAAAGGCAGCACAGAGCTGCTTCTCTATTAATCACCGTATGGTTTTTGGGGGTATAAAGTTGCCTCTACAAGCACTTAGTAAAGGTGTACAACTTCCTTTCGTACAAGAGGCAATCGAAAGACAAGAAGACAAAGAAATAGAACCTTTCGAAAGTGGGAAAACAAAAATGAGAAACAGAAAAGCAGAAAAGTCGCGCACTTTTTTTTCGTATTCGCTTCGGCAGAGCGGGAGAAGAAACGAGGAGAGAACAAACGGTCGTACATGCAAAAAAAAAAAAAGTGTGCGACTCTTGCAGACTTCTGCTGCAAACGTCTTTTTTCTTATCCTTCTTTTCCAAAATCCACGCACTTTTTTTTTTTTGCTAACTTTGTGTGCTGAACTGTTTTTCTACTGTTCCACGACCAAGAAAACAAAAAAAAAGGGAAAGAAACTATGTTGTTCAGTAGAAGAAAAAAATGGTTGGTTTTTTTTTTTTGTGTGTGTGTGTGATCACAACTAAGACTCAATAGTTACTTTATCAAAAGGAGAAGAAGAAAACGTAAGGTTGTTTACAGTGTGCTACGTTCTACGTTCTATTAAAAAGCGAGCTTAGGCAGGTGAGACGTCAGGGCCCTGCGACGCTTTTTTTTTTTTTACAGTACACAGATTGGAAGAAAAAGGGAAGTTAAGAAGTAGGTGAGGAAAGGCAAACCAGTCCTCAGGCGAAAGATCAAAAGCAAAAATTATTCGTAGAGTGAAGAGGCCTTTACTTTAGGTGGTCTCTCAAGTTACTATTTTTCCTCTAGCTGTCGCCACGTTGTCAAATCCCTACGCTTTACAAAGCGGAGTGATAAAGACAGAAAAAAAAAGGTAAGAAATTGGAAGAGAGATTGTGTTGTGCTTGATGATGCTTGCCTTGCCACTCACACACACGTGCGTCAAGAGTACTGTTTGCCCAGTACCACCAAAACAGCAGAAAGCAAGCAGTCTAAGGAAAAAAAGAGGAAAAAAAAGATGATGGAAAATCAAAGGGCGAAGAAAAGGCTAAAAGGAGAGTGAAAATAGTAATGGTATAAAACGAAGGCGGAAAAATAGGGCAATATACGAACACTTGAGTCGGGAAAAGGGGAAAGGAAAAAAGCGGAATAGCAGTGCTGAACAAGAAGTTATAATAAAAAGAAAAGAGAAAAGAAACCAGGGGGAAAGAAAGAAAAAAGATGAAAGTGCGCAAAGTCCAACGAGGAAGACCGATAGAGAACAGCAGCAAGCAGTTGAAAACCTCTTGTATTTATGTATATATATATGTAGGTGTGTGTTGAGAGAGAGAGAACAGAAAATAAAAGAGCAGCTATGCAATTCTTCTCTTTTGTGACTTCAGCACTTTTAATGTTGCGAAATGGCGAGAAGTAAACGGAACAAAGATAGTCGGTTAAACCATAAAATTGAAAGTCCGATGGGGCAAATAGCAATAATAATAATTAAAAAAAAGAATCAAAGAGTGACGGTTTTGAAGCAGCCCCAGTATCAAAGGAAGGAGGCAGTGAAAAGGGGAGGGGAGGAGAAGAGCTGCAAAAAACAAACGTTGCAACAGCGGAAAAAAAAATTGGGGACAAAGGGAAGGGAGAACAATTAACAATCGGGAGCTATCAAGATGAAGACAGGAGACTATACAACGAACTAAGAACCTGATGATGGCTTACGGAAGCACTGCACCGCCTTCTCCCAGCAACTAGTGTGGAGAAGTGCGTGAGTAGGGGTGGGTGTACGCGTACGTGTACGTGTACGTGTATATGTATGTTTGGATGTGCGGGGTACCCTCGCAAAACGCTCCGCTGTCGCAAGA
Source organism: Crithidia acanthocephali (assembly GCA_000482105.1). Taxonomy (NCBI): domain Eukaryota; phylum Euglenozoa; class Kinetoplastea; order Trypanosomatida; family Trypanosomatidae; genus Crithidia; species Crithidia acanthocephali. Next base: position 644 of record AUXI01000494.1, on the reverse strand, counting down.
AGAGGTGTCGATTGAGTGCGAAGATTATACAGAGCAAGAGGGAGAGAAGCAGCAGTTACAGTGAGTGTCACAGAGATGAGAAGCAGATTTTTGGAAAAAGGGACAAAGAGAGCAAACAGTAGTGTGACGTTACATCAGCGGAAACGTTGGAGACCTTTTTTTAGTGTTTCCTTCACCTACAGTTGTGAAATAAGCACCAGGATAGTGCACGACATTATGATAACAACTGCACTTGACTCATAGTCCAGTGAGCAAAAGAAAAAAGATATTTCCGGACTACGACAGGAACGCAACATTGCAAAAGAAAAAAAAAACGAAGGCTCGCAAGTGAGCAGTACGCATCTTCACTGCATCCTTTTTCTTTTCTTTTCTTTGGAGAGCATTTTGGAAGGTTTTCCACTTCGAAAATCGGAAAGGGGAAAAAAAAAGATCTGTAAGCATTGTGTCACTTTCTTTGCGACGTATCAGAAACAAACAAAGAAGAAGAAAAAAAAAGTTTGCATCGTTGTGTTCAGCATACACCACGCAGAAGACAAAAAAAAAACGGTAGAAGCTGCCGTCGCTGGCACGGCAATGCACTTCGTCAGTGCAAGTAAGACGTGTACGGTGTGTCGTGCGCTTTACAAATGCGAGTTTTGTTTGCG
>AUXI01000493.1:0-18549 GCA_000482105.1 Crithidia acanthocephali | reverse complement strand
GTAGTCGCTGCTGTCACTGCCGTTGCTCCTCTCTGCAGTGTTCATTCTTCCACCGTTGTGGTTGTCTTTGCGCGCACGATTCCCTGTCACTTCCTTACCTTCGACTTCGCGGTGACGGTGGTGATGTTTGTACGGTGTGACCTCGGCTGTCTCTACGGAGCGTTGGGAGTTGGCGCTGTGCGTCACTGGACGACTCGCCTCGCCAGCGCTTCCATCTCGATGACCGCTGCTGGTGCTGGTGCTGGTGCTCGATCTTCTCTGTAACTGTTTGTCGCTCACACTGATGCTGCGACTACGTACAATGCCGTCTTGCACTGCACCGGGCTGCAGTGTTTCTGTGTGTTGTTCCGATTTCTCGTGCACCACGGTCAGTGATGCTGTAGGTTGTGTCTGCGTGGCGGCATCGTGCCGCACTGCAGGCTGCTCCACCGGCGTCTGCTGTGCACAGTCCTGGCGAGAGATCGGCGGACGCACTGCATTCCCGCTCTTCTCCGCTGCTTCTGCAACCTCTGTCGTCATCGGCTTCACCGCTGGCACATCCTCCGCAGCGGAGGAGAGGGCCGCCACCTCCGACGGCGCACGTTCGAACTCGTCTCTCTCTTCTCCTTCGCCACCTTTCCGCTCGCTTTCACCGCCGCCAGCCCTCACGCTGGACTGCGGTGGGTGGGCGGTGGCGTTGGCGGAACTCGCCACGTGGGAGGCCGTCACCGTGGCATTCGTTGGCGTTGCCTCGGCCACATCCGCCACATCGACAACGTCGTTTCTGCGCAGCGAGGTCGGCGCCAGCACCCGCGGCAAACTGCCGCCCATGCCGGAGAAGGGATTCACCTGTTGCAGCTCCGCCGCCGCCTCCTCCTCCTCCTCCGGTGCCGCCGACGCTGGTGGTGAATCATCGTGGTGATTGGACAAGTGGAGGACGCCCAGGGACGAGATGCTGGCCGTCCTCGCCGTGGCGACGACCGGCACGGGCACCGCCACCAGCACGCTACCGTCCAGCGGACTTGTGTTGCTGTTTGCGTCGCACGAGGAGAGCATCGAGGCGAGGGTGGTGTTGGACGGCACACCGCGCAGGGCAGCCGGGACTGAGGTCAGCGTGTAGGCGGTGCTGGGGCGCCGATGCAGGTCGTGGAGAGGGGCGAAGAGTTGCGAGGGGCCGACACTGAACGCCGAGGAGCCGTTGCGCTGCTGCTGCTGCTGCTGCTGCAGGTCGGAGGTGTCAGACGGCGTTGGACAGGGCGGACCACACAGGCCTTGGCTGAGGGAGCCCATCGGCGTTGTTCTGACGTCCAACGGGCCGTCGTGGTGCAGGTGTGGGAGTGGGGGCGTAAAGGCCCCGCGGTGCTCCGCGTCGTCGTCGTCGCCGCCGCCGCTGCGTGTGTGATTGAAGCGCGGCGGATGCATGTGCGCAGGGTAGCCCCCGTATTCCCCCTCCTCATCCTCGCTTTCTCCGAGGACAGTGTCAGCAGCTGCGCTGGCCAGCAGGTCCGACATGCGCGTGCACAACGCAAGAATGTGCTCCCGCTCTGCACGCGCGACGTCGAGGAAGACCCGCGTTGCAGTCAGCGTCGCCGGCGGTGGCGGCACGCCGTCGCCGGAGGAAGCCGGCAGCGTGACAGAGGGTGATCGGACATGCGTCACCGTGTCTCGCAGCGGCAGCGGCGGCGCCAATGCGTGATCGTCCTCCACCACCACCTCATCTTCCGCTGCTGCGCCGGTCGTCAACGCACTGTTGCCTTTCGCTGCCTCCACTGCTGCCGCCTTCTTCGTCAGCTCAGGTGATGCGGTGGACGATGGCGGTGGGTGCTCTAGCACGAGGGCGAGCTCGCACTGCGTCGCGGCGGTGGTCAGGCCACGGCAGGCGTACACGATGCCGTCCAGCGCGCGCTGCAGTCGATGCAGACGCGTCTGCAGCGCCGCATTTTCCGCACGCATGCGCGCCACCGTGGCGGTGGTCGTCGCCTCCGTCTCCACCTCCACCACCGCCTCTGCCGCCGCCGAGCTGCTTCGATTCGTCTTGCCGCTGTTGCTGCCGTCCCCGGAGATGAGGGTTTCGTCATCACCCGTCGGTGGTGTTGCGGCCGCCCGGTTGTTCGTGCTGTTGTGGTTGGCAGCCACCGCCGACGGCGGCGAGAGCGTCGGTGGGGGCAGCGGAGGCAGGGAGGTGGCGAGTGGCGTGATGTGCCCGCAGCTTGACGCGGGCCTCCCCGTTTCCTCGTTTTCGTCCCTCAACAGCGCCAGTGCATCGTAGGACGGCTCAGCGGTGCAGATAGTGTTCGCATTCACATCGTCGGGGTCGACCGAGTCGTCGTCCAAAGGGTTGAACTTCATCTCGCCTGGCTGCTTTTGCTGCTGTAGACGCGCCTGTGCGCGCAGCTGCTGTGGTGTGATGAAAGGGACGTCCGTCTGCGCGTGCGTCGACATACGCTGGTTCTGCTGCTGCTGCGGCTCTTGTTGTTGTGTTGGTTGTGGTTGCTGGGCGTGCAGTGGTGCGCCTTCGTCCTTCTTCTTCTCTCGCTCCGCTTGCCGCACGGCACTCAGTCCCATCTGCGCCAGCAGGCTCCAGCGCGGCAGCACCCACGACTGCAGCAGCGACCCGACCAACACCCGTTTCGTCTCCTCCACAAAGGGGCTGAGCAGGCGGCTCTCCACGACATCACCACGCCGTAGCTGGGCCGCGTAGCGGGCAGAAGAGGAGGAAGCTGCTGGTGCCTCGTGTGCCGCTGGCGCAGACGGCCGCGGCGCAAATTCACTCTCTTTTTCCTTCGCCTCGTCGACACTCGTTGCAGCCTGCGCTCCGCCGAGCGTGTGTGGCTGACCTGCACGTGCAACAGGCGTGGGTGGCTGTGTTGCCTGCGGAAGGGGACGCGGCGATTCGGCAGGTGCGCCGCCATCACCGCCGCTCTCCCGCCTCGCTGCCTTCCGCTGCAGCAGTCGAGCGTCCTCGACGGCACCAGTCCCGAAGACGGGCACGCTGAAAAGCTGCGCCACCGGTGTGACGGCGTTGAACGTCAAGAAGCTCGATTGCGAAGACACACCGTGCGGGTCGGACTGCTGTAGCATGAAGTGATGCTGCTGCTGCTGCTGCTGCTGCTGCTGTTGTTGTTGTTCCTGGTAGGGCAGCAGCTTCAGCCAGCGGGAGGAGAACCGTGGCCGCATGGGCGGTGCATCCGCTGCCACAAGAGGCGAGCAGAGACCTTCCACACCCTCGGCCCTTTCCGACACGCTGGTGTTGTGGAAAGTGCGTGCGCTCGACGCTGCCGCTGCCGCGACGGCGAGTAACGGACTCATCAGCTCGATTGGGGAGGCAAAGCTGACACTGCTAGACTGCGGATGGGGCTGCTGTGGCAGTGGTGGGGACGGTGTCTGCGGTGCATCCGCTGAGGCCCTTGCAGGACTCCGTCCACGGAGTACCTCCCCATCCGCCTCCCTCTCCTTCCTCTCTTTCGTGTCCACCCCTTCACCGTCACGTGCTGCCAGGCCAGGTGGTGTCGCACCTGGCAGCAGGTTATCCGTGCTCAGCAGCACCCCAGGGGTGGGGGTGGAGTAGGTCGTTCCTGAGGCAACCGTGATGGTCGTCGTCGTCGTGCTCATCACCTGCGAGGACGCCAACACGCTGTTCGGCAGCGCACGTCCAGTGATTTGAAAGGCTGGCGGCGGCCGCACGCGCAGCGGGGAGACGGCGGCCACGGCGTAGGCGAAGTCGCTCGCCGCGGCGTGCATGCTGCCTGCTCCGCCAACTGTGTTCCCACCCGCCCCACCGCTGAGCCGCAGCGAGCGCCAGTCGCAGCAGAGAGAGCTGTGCAGGTCGAAGCTGTTGTCTTGGTCAATCGCGGCAGGGTTCCACGCACTCAGCGCGGCGATGCAAGACCAGTTTGGCAGCTGCTGTTGCTGTTGCTGTTGGTGATGCTGCTGTTGCTGCTGCGGGGCAATGGGTGCGTCAACAGGGGTGGTAAAGGTCGCCATGGACGCTCTCTGTGTGAGCTTTGTGTCGCCAAAGCAGAGTGGGACAAAGACGTTGACGCTGCGGTTTTGATAAAGCTGCTGCTGCGGCGGCTGCTGTTGTTGTTGTTGTGCGTCGTTCTGCTGGTTTGCGCTGCCCCAGTGAAGGTAGTCGTGCGTCGACGGAGGTGACTTGAGGTCTTCCCCACGCATCGGCGTGAGAGGGGAGGTGAAGCCGCGCACCATGTCTGACAGGTGTGCGCCGTCGCTCTGCTGGTGCATGAACTGCCGTTCGAAGTGCGGCAGAAGGGCATCGGGGACTTGGATCTGAATCACAGCGTCTGGCTCCCCGCTTCGTCGTCCCTGACGGGCACCCTCCTCTTTCTCCTCTTTCTCCTCCTCTGGTGCTGGCAGTTCTTCGTTAGCCCCTAAACTGACCTCCACGGCACTCGGTGCTGCAGCGCTGGTGAGGAGGTGGGGCAGCAACAGACACTCCCCGTAGAGCTGCAGGACCTGGCGCACCAGGAGGCAAAAAGCGTCCATGGCTTCCGCGCACCGTCGCTGCAGCTCCTGCGGCGCCAACGCACTCTTCGAGAGCGACGAGGACGTCGACGTGGCGAGCACCGCGGCGGCGGCGGCGTCGGTTAAGACGGTGACCTCCGGCGACTTCCAGAAGTCAAGCAGCGGCCCGCAGAGCAGCTGCAGCCGGTGCTGGCCAAGGCTCCAACTGAGGCGGCGCAGCCCCAGGTCGAGTGGTCGGGTGATGCTCTCCAAAACCTCGCGCTGCACGCGATACGTGCACACGGCGAAGACAACTTGAAAGTGTTGGACGGTGTCGGGTGGGAGGGCGGGGGACAAGATGGAGACGGTGGGCCCCGAGGTGGACAGGTGCTTCCGTTGGCTGCCCTGCAACGGTGCGGTCGGAAGGACAGATGGTGCCTTTCCCGAAGCGGCGAGGGGGTCGTCGTCGTCGTCGTGTGGGTCTGCGCTTATCACGCCGTCCGCGCCGTCGTTGCCACGGACTTCCGCCTCACTGCTCTCATCCGCGGTGGAGGCGTCATCGACACCGTCGCCCTCCTCCTCTTCGACCAGGTCGCCCTCCTGCACCACGCCCTGCAGCTGCTTTGGCACGCCGGCGACGTACACCACCGGTGCCAGCGCCGCGCGCACCACCGCCTCCGCAACGCCCTTCGCAAGTGGGAGGATATCATCGCATTGGAAAGTCGTTGCCCTGCGTGCCTCCAGCTCCACGACGTCTGGGGCGGCGTCAACACGACCACCCCCCTCCACCCGCTCTCCTCCCTTCGCAGGCGGAGAGGCCAGCATGGTGTCCTTGTCGTCCTTGTCGTCCTGGGAGCTGCTCTGCGGTTTTGCTGGTGTGGTTTCTTGCTGGAGCTGCTGGTAGCACGCGTACTGCTCGGCCTGCAGTCCGGCCAGCAGCAGCGCCGTCGCTGCGTCGGTGGCCACGCGCACTGCGAGGGTCTGCGTCGCCATCACGTACGCCGCTGACGTGAGGTGCAGCATCGGGTGGAGTTCAACGGCGCCGCGACACGCTTCATTCTTCAGTGCGTCCACTCGCGGTGCGGGCACCTCATCCCCCTCGCCAACCACATCACCGTCGCTGCTGCGGTTGTCCTTTTTGTGCTGTTGTAGGGTGTCCGTGGGGCTGCGCTCCTCCTGCACCCCATTCCCGCCCAGCGCCTCTGCTGCCAGCCAGCGCCACAGGCAGAAACTGCGGAACGGCACCACCGAGGCCGCCGGCGCGCTGCTGCGCACCAGCTTCTCGGCCTTGTAGCGACGACCGGACTTGAGGATACTCTTCGGCGAGGGCGACGGCGAACCCAGACGCACCGTCGACGTCTCCAGTGGCTCTGCGGCCAGCCCACTCGCTGCTGCGTCGTGTGCGGGTGCGCCGCCACGGAGCTGTCGATGCGGTGTTGCACTGTCTCTGTCGGCGTCATCGCCGCGGAAGCTGACACGACGCCGCTGCTGCTGCTGCTGCTGCGACGAAGCGCGAGTGGACCGGTGCGGCGTAGCAGAGAGCGCACGCCGTGGCGGCTGCTGTTGCGGCAAGTGAGAAGGATGGTGATGGTGCCGTGCGCCATCCTCCGCTGCTGCTGGTGCATTGCGGACACTGCCACCGTTAGTGCTGTCGTCACGGTGGGCCGCCACAGACGGCGCGGAGTGTGCGCGACGCACGCCCACGTGTGGCGTGGCCTCTGCGTCGGTGCGCGCCGCGTCCGCCGTATTGTTTGGCGGCGACGCCGCGGTGTCGAAAGAAGACTGATTCAAGAGGAGGTACGAGACGAGCTGCGACTCCGTGATGCGATATCCAGCATCATCGTCCCTGCAGACCACACTAGCATCACACAGGTTACTGCTGCTGTTGCTGCTGCTGCCTCTGTCGTGGTGGTGGTGGTGGTGCACCATGGCAGGCGTGATGGCCTGCACACGGCCCAGCAACGCACGTTGCCGACGCAGAACGTACCGGTGACGGCGGTTGCTCCCGCTGTTGAGGGTGCTGCTGTTTCCGTTGTCGTTCGCTGTCGTCTCTGCATCAGATGCCGCCGCCGCCACACCCGCACCCGCCTCGTTGCACGTCACCGTCGTTTCGTAGAAGATTGGAATCAGTGTGTCGTGCATCCACGTGAGAATCAGGTCGTCCGTCGTGGTGAGAGCCGAGGGTGCGGCGTCGGCTGTGGCTGTGGGCATCGCGTTCGACTCGTGGGAAGGGGACGTGTGCTCTTGACGGCGATGTGGTGACGACGGCGACGTTGCGCCTGGCCGATTTGCACCAACAGCAGATCCCACGTTTCTTGTTGATGCTGGAGGAGGAGGAGGTGGAGGTGGAGGGAGAGAAGGTCTCGTGCGCCAGCCAAGCAGCGCACGCAGACCAAGACCAGGACCAAAGGAGAAGAGCCCTTCTTGGCGAGCTGCACCAGCCATCGATGCCTCTGCATTCCCTCCCCCGTCTACGATCTGTTCTCGCATGCCGTGTTGTGTATCTGCGCTGTCGAAGTGCTGGCGAGGCCCTACCTTGGGTGCATCCGCCGCTGTTGCTGCTGCTGCTGTTGCATGAGTCTCGTCATCGTCGTACCGCAGCGTCCGTGTGGCCGCTGTCATCGCCGCCTCTGCCGCCACCGCTGCGGCGGCGCTCGCGAGTGGCTCCGTGTGCGTCAACGTGAAGAAGAAGGCGGGCACCGATACCGGCAGCGCACTCTCCGCTACCGACAGCTGCACCGCACCGGCTCCGTGCAGCACGCGTTGTTGAGGATCTGCCTGGTGCTGCTGCTGATCTTGTTGTTGCTGCTGCTGCTGCTGCTGCCGTGCTTCGCGACGCTGTCGTATTGCCTGGGCCACGTACCGCGCCGTCGTCTCTACCTGCGTCGGAGTGCCGGCGACGTGGATGAACTGAGTAAGGGGCAGCAGCTGCTGCCACGTGTCGCGCTGATGCCGCGACAGCCGTGCACGATTTTCACCGAAAAAGGCGTCGTCGTTTTTGAAGCCGGCAGATCCGCTCCGTGCACCTCCGTGCTGCTCCTGTTGCTGCGCCGTGCGGCGCGCTGCCTTCGGACGACGATAGCTCTCCGGCACGTCGGCGCTGAAAATTGTTTTTGCGTCTTCCTCCTCCTCAAGCGGCAGCGCATCCGTCTTCGCATCCGCTGCACTGGCGTCATCGGCACCGTATGTGATGTCATCACCCGTCACCTCGATCAGCAGCGCGTTGTAGAACATCGGCGTCGCACTGGTGCGCGTCTCCTCGTCCATCGCGGGGGAAGAAAAAGGCCTGCTGTTTGCAGCGCGACTGCTTCGCACGGGTGAGAGCAGCCGCTGCATCGCAGTGCTGGACATCACATCTGCTGCTGGCACAACTCGCACACGCAGCCCTCGAGTCTGCCCCCTGCATTGTCCTGACGCACCGCCACCACCACCACTTACCTCCGTGGGCTGCGAGCTGTAGCGACGCAGCACTCCCACCACGAGCGGGGTTGTGCACATCGTCGCCTCGTGCCACGACGGAGCGAGGCGCAGTAGTCGCCGCAGCGCCCGCTGCACCACCCGACGAGCCGGCGTCACCGCATTCGCCGCAGCGACGGCCGCCGCCGTACGCGCGACCAGCAAAGGCCTTTGCTGTGGATGCGGAGGCTGCGTGTCCGCCTCGTCACGCAGTGCCATCGGCGGGGCAGCCAGGATCGTGGGGGTGCGCTTCAGCAACAACTCGATGTCTTTCACCAGGTCCCCCGTTAACTCCAACGGCGCAGCAGCCGTGGCCGTGTTTTGCGGGCCGTCCGCTGCGTTCTCACACGCGTCACCAGTGTGTGCATCATCTTGGTCCACCTCCTCGTCGCCGCTCTCCGCGTCTTCGGCGTCTTCCGGCGCCCGTTCGTCTGTTGCGTCCCTGCTGGGCACGACCGCCGCGGAAACAAGCGCGTCTGTGAGTCGCGCCAAAAAAATCTGCACCGCGTTGTCCGGCACCCGCCTCACCCCATTTTCCGCGCTGCTCGTGATGGAGAGCGCGGCGGCTGGGTCGGAGAGGTAGAAGCGAGCAAAAGACGGGAAGGGTACCGGCGCATCGGTCGTGCTAAGAGACACCTGCGTGTAGTGCAGGACATCGCGAAGGCGCTGCACCAGCCCCCGCAGTCCCGTGTCCGCGTCACTGACGTCCGCTGCCTCATCGTTGTCCACGGCAGGGACCTGCGACGATGCCGCGTGAGCTTCATTGCTGTGGTTATTGTTGCTTTCCCCAGCGCTGTCAAGGTTCTGCTGTGCGTCCCCGCCACTTGACAACGTCTCCGCGTGACTACTCGACAGGGCAGCGTTGGCGAGCTGCGTGACTAGGGTGTACTGCGCGATGCGCGAGGGCCACGACGCCACCGCTGCCGCCACTTCCGTCGACAGGAGCGGGCGAATGGTGCCACTGCGAGTGTGATGACGGCAGCCGACAGAGCTCGACGACGCTTTTTGACCCCCTTCGTTGGTGTTCTTGTTGTTGTTCTCGTCCGCGGTTTCAGGGGTGCCGTGGAATGACGGTAGTGGAGGTGCCTCCGTGCTTGGAGAGGGCTGCGCAGCGGTGGCAGCTGCCGTCGCGCCGCCGCCGACTTCCGCAGCAGCGACGGCGCGGTGCCGTCGACGGTCACCCGAACTGCGGCGCCGGTGGTGCTTCACTGCCGTCGCCGGTCCACCACTACCTTCCGCTGCGTGTCCCACACCAGCCGCAGCTGCAATGGCGGGCGACGACGACGACGACGGCGGCAGTGCAGCAGCCGGCGATGGCGCACTGCTTGACCGTGCGCCACCACGAGACGTCTGCCCTTCTACTCGTCGCACCGCCGATGGCGGTGGTGGCATGTTTTGATGTGTGTAGGCGTAGTAGAGCTCCTTCGCTTTGGTGTAGCGGGGCTGCCGGGTCGACAGCGACGGCGACGACGACGACGGCGCAGGACCGCCAACGGGTGCGCTACGGGTGCGGGTGGCTTTCCGCGGATCGTCCGGCGCAGACGGCGGGGGCGGTGGTCGCCGCGGCGGAGGCGAGTGCGCCGAGGAAGGGTCCGACGGACTTACGCCTGCACTCGCCTCCACCTCCGCTGTTTTACAACTCGTGCTGTCGAATGCGTTGTCCGCTGCGGTCGGCGCTGGTGTTGGACGCGTGACCTCCTCCGCTGGGCGGATGGCCGTTGTCGCCGACACGTCACCCGGCAGCTCTGGCTGGCACGGCACCTGTGCAGGTGCTAAACGCACGTGCAGCAGACACTGCAGCAGCTGCACTTCTAGCAACTGCGCCACTGCAAGGATGCTCGCCTCATCCTGGGCGGAGGCGGCGGACTTCTCTGCTGCGGTGTTTGGCGAGCTTGTGGTGTTTGTGCGACTCACATGACGGCGCACGTAACGAGCGATGACGGCGGCAAGATCGAGACTGGAGTGAGTTGTCGACGGCGCAGCAGGAGAGGAACCGACGGAGGCGTTGTAAATCTCCGTCTTATCTCGCTTCAGGGAGGCTTCGGCGGCCACGCCGCTGTCCGTTTCTTGCATGGCGCGCTGGTTCCTTTTCCGATTGGCCAAAACAAACAAACAAACAGCAACAAAAAAAGAAAAAAAAGAGAAGAGTTGTTAGACACGAGTTTTTATCAAAAAAGAAAGAGTTCGATTCAAAAGTGGATGATTGTTGTATAGAGAGGGAAAGCCGAGTGGCTTAAAAACAAAGACGATCGAGTAGCTGGTTCACATGAGAGTGCAAAGGGAAGACAAACGCACACACGCACACAGAGAAAGAATGAGTGTGATGGATGGAGAGTATAAAATAATAGTAATAAAAAGGATGAATTCGTCTACACTAATCGCGAAAACAGCAACAAACAAACAAACAAACAAACAAACAAACAAAAACTAAATGCCGACGTGGAGGTATCGCCACGTCAACCACACACAAAAATGTGGAGCAGTGGTACGAGTGATGCAAGAGATGGAGGGAGGGAATCTCCAAAAAGAAAGAGCGGTGGCTCTTCCTTTGTATAGTCTATAGAAAGGGTACAGATAGTGGAGGAGTTGTACACCACTAAAGGGAAGGGTGGGAATGATAATGGTAAAAAAACAACAAGGTGTGTATGAATCAATGGCTGCTTCCTCAAATAACAAGTAAGCAGTTTAAAAAAAAATAATAATAATAATCCGAGTTGTTGTGTATTTGTGGTACTACGCGCTGCCACACCGACACACACACACAAGAAAAAGTCAAAAAAGCAGGTTGAGGTATGAGTAGTTTGGCAGGAAGAGGTCGAAAGAGAGTGAAAGAAATTAAACTAATTCAAAAGCACAGAAGACAGTGTTTTTGCACCTGCCAGAATACGTTTGTTTTTTCGCCACATCAAGTTCTGGCCTTTTGCAGTGAGAGCTGGAATATGCCGGACACTTCCTTACACAGCGTTGCTCGTCACGCTGCCAGCGATTGGCGGGTGGAGCAGAAAAAAAACGACGTTTTTAACCGCAGTGCACTCACGGCAACGCGTTCCGCAAAGTTCCCGATCGCACCGATTCGGAGAAAAAATAAAGCCTCACAAGGATTTAAAAAGCATCGGACATGCGGTGGTCAGCAAAACAGCATTTTTTTTTCTTCTTCTTCTTTCGTATTGCAGCACTGTCACAAATGGCTTATGTCAAAGGACAGTTTAGTGGGAGTTATGCGCCATTACTCTGTAACCAACAACAACAACAAAAAAGACAGCAACCAAACAAACAAACAAACAAACAAAAAAAAACATCAGCGCCAGTATCTGTACAAAAAAATAAAAAATAAAAAGCAACACGCACAAAAAAGATGTACAGCTACAAAGCAAGAGAGACACAGAGAGAAGCAGCCGTGGGTTACAAGTCTGCTTGCTATCCGGCGCGTCAGACCAGTTTCGTCGTCGAGTCACCCACAAACCTGCTGGCTGTCTTTCGTAAATCGCTTGTCACTTCTGCAATGCGGCTGTCAAAATCCTTCCTAGCGCACTCCTCACGAAAAGAGAACACCAACACAGGAGGGTACGATGCATCGCTCCTGTACACGAAGCACGAACAACCAAAAGAAAAAAAACAAAAAGAAAGAATGCAGGAGACTGAGCTTGAAAAGATTTAAGCATTGACACCGGATAGACAATTTTAATAACAAAGAAAAGCAACAACACAGAACCTACTACTTCAACTTCAAGCCAGCGCTGATAGGTAGAAACAAACAAACAAACAAAAAAAGAAAAAGAGAAGATAGCTCTCTCTTTTTCTCCGTTTTCCCGTTCTCCGTGCGTCGCTCAGCACGCACGAAGAGACACAGTCCACACGCATAACAGCAAACGACAACAACAACATTCGACACCTCGATCGTGTTATTCTTCTGTGCTGCGAATTCTTCTTGTTTGCATCGTAGTTTATGCGCTCGCACCATCACGCTTCGCCGGAGGCTTGTAGGCACCCGCGCCGCTGCTGCTCGGAGGCTTGTACGCACCAGCACCACTGCTGCTTGGCGGCTTGTACGCTCCGGCACCGGAGGACGCTGGCGGCTTATAGGCACCAGCTCCGGAGGACGCCGGTGGCTTGTAGGCCCCCGCACCAGACGGACGCAGGCGGCTTGTAGGCACCAGCACCAGGAGGACGCCTCCGTGGTGGGGCTCGAGGACTCTGCCTGCGCAGCCGCAGTCGAGACGGGCGGCTTGTACGCGCCGGCACCCGCGCCGCTGCTGCTCGGAGGTTTGTACGCACCACCCGTCGGCGAGCCCGTGGACGGCTTGTAGGCCTCCCCGGAGGACGCCGGCGGTTTGTAGGCACCCGCGCCGGAGGACGCCGGTGGCTTGTAAGCGCCGGTGGCCGGCTTGTAAGCCTCGCCCGACGCCGCGGGTGGTTTGTAGGCACCCGCACCGGAGGCAGCGGGAGGCTTGTAGGCGCCAGTGCTGGTGGCGGCCGGGGGCTTGTAGGCACCGGTGCTGGACGACGCCGGGGGCTTGTAAGCACCAGTGGAGGCAGCCGGAGCAGCCACCGTAGGCGCAGCAGGGGTCTCCGCAGCGCTGCTGCTGCTCTCCGCCTTCTCCGCCTGCGGGGCTGGCGAGCTAACTTTTTCCGCCGCTGCCACCGCCGGCGCCTCGGGCTTCGGGGAAGCCTGCGGCGTCTTGCCCTTGTTCGCGTTACCAAACGTCTCCTCCAGCGTCGGCAAATTCTCCATGCTGAAGCCCTGCGAGGGGCGCTGGCCGAGGCGGCCACCGGTCGGACTGGACGTCGTCGGGCTGCCGCTGTCGTGCAGCGTGCCGGTGGCGTTGCGGTGGCCACGCGCCACGAACTTCGCGGGCTTCGCCTCCGCCTTGTCCTCTCCGTTGTCCTCGTCTGCGTCGTCCTCGCCAGCGGCGGCGCGCGCTGCCGCTGCTGCCGCCGCTGCCGCTTCAGCCGCCGCCTTCGCCTCCGCCGCGGCGGCCTCCTCCTCCTGGCGCTTCGCCTCCTGCGCGACCTTCACCGCATCCCACGTCTTTGCGGCGCGGGTGGCGCTGCCGGAGTTTAGATTCACCACCACCACCGGCGCCGCCACGGCCTTCTCGGATGACTTCTCGGCCGGCAGAGGCGAGGCTGCCCCACTCGCAGGTCCGCTGCCCGTCGCCGTCGCGGCGGTGGCGGTGGCCTCCGTGCCCTCGGTGGTCAGCGGTTTTGCCTTGGCCGCGTTGATCGGCGCCACGTCGAGGCCAAAGCCGCCGAGCGCAGCCTCGTCGCTGGCCTTCTGCTTAGCGGCCTTCTTCGAGTTCTTCTTGGTGTTCTTGGCGAGGAAAGCGTCAAGATCCATTGTGTGTGTGTGGAGAGGGGGAGAGGAATGCTGGGTTACAACCCGAGTTAGAGTGCAGTGATGTGCTGTGGTAGACGGAAAAAAAAGCGTTCTTCCGTGCAGAGCCGTGAGCAAAATCAAAGAAAGAAAGAGGAAAGAGAGAGAAAGGAGAGAGATCGTCAGAAAAGGGAAGTGACTGACGCGGGTAGTGCTGTAGACAGCACGAAGGCGACAGCGTGATGAAAGGACGAGAGGTGAGAGGTTACCTGGCACTCCTGCTCTAGATGCGTGCGTGCCCACCAGCATGATCTTTTATTTTTTTTATTACACGTGCTTCACGTGTCTTCTTTTAAGTTTCATTTCGACACTTGCGCACATGGTGTGTATACAAGTACATCTTCCCTACAAGGAAGAGAGCAGTAGGTACATGGAACAATGTAAAAGAAAAACAAAAAAGGGGAGAGATCGAAACGGGAAAAGCGTAGCACTAGTGTACAGAAGAAGAAAAACGAAAAAAGGAAGAAACGGCCCCGCGTCTGGTCGCAGAGCGACGATGGCTGCAGCTGTGTACGTTTGCACTGCACCGCGTACATGCGACTTGTAGAAAGTCTGTATAAACTGGAAAAAAAAGGAAAAGAAAGCTCGCAAAGAGTGGAAAAAGTGCCATGGAAAACAGACACAGTCACAAGTACATTGGAAAGAGAAAAAAGGTGCTGCTGGCGAGTAAAACAAACAAAAGAAAAGAGCGCCAGAATCACTCTGCTCTCCTTCAAATGGTGCAGCTGGTGTTGGAGGTCGTACGATACATCGACGAGGGCAACCCAAGGGTGAAAAAAAAAAGAAAGATCCGAAGTCTCAACAAGAAACCCGTGAAGGGACAGAAGTGAAAGGAGCACAGCACGTTGGGGTAGGCACACCGTCGTCGTCGTCAGTGCAAGGTGTCCACCGTGGAGTAGTGTCGCCCATTGACAGAGGCGTTTGTTTTTGTCGCGGGTGCACCGCTGCTCTTTTTTTTCTTGCTCTTTTTCTCCGCCAGCTGCGGTGGCGGCTGTGACGACAGCTCCGCCGCTTTGCCAGAGCGATTCAGCGAGGCGGCGACGCTCTCCATGTCGTCTGCACACAACTCGTCTGCGCAGGACGCGGTGCGACTGTGGAACTGCCCACTAGACTCTTCATGCGCGTGGTCCAACTCCTCCTCTTCCTGCGCCACCGTAGCCTCATCACCACCACCATCGTCCCAGTTGTGGCCATCCTCGACATTGCCCACCGGAAATGGTGTGTGATGGGCCAGTGCGGCGGCGGCGGTCTCGCCGTCGTCTTCGCCAGCGGACACAAGACGCGTGTGGCTGTCATCGTCCTGGTACGCTGCGCAGGCGGAGTGGCCATCTGTCAGGCCCTCGTCTACGTGAGGGCTGCGTGACGCGTCAGCAGTGAACATCTGCCCACCACCGCCGTCTTGTGCATCATCGGTGGTGTTGTGGAGGGTGCCTTCGTCGTCGTCGTCGTCGGCATCGGTGACGCGTTTCACCTCCGCCAGGTGCTGCCGGCTCTGTGGGAGACCAGCGACCTCCTCGTCTGCCATTTCGACGGACATGGAGATGTCCTCATGGGCCCACGTGTTCGCGGGTTCCGCAGAGGCGTCGCGCGACGTCAGCTCCGCCTCGGCTGCTGCCTCGCCAGGCTTCTTCTTCGTCTTCGATTTGGCCGCCTTCGCTTTCTTGGTTTTCTTCGCCGTCGACGTTGTCGTCGCGGCAGCGGTGATGAGTGAGCTGCGCCGACGGTCGCGCGCGGCCTGCGCCTGCCGCGCCGCCGCCACACGCGGTGAGTGCGTCGGCCACTGCTGCTTCGATGGTGTCGCCGCGACGCCCTCGATTTCGAGTGCGCCGCTGGCACGGCGAAAGACCTCCGCCTGCATCTGCAGCTGGTGCAAGTCGAGCAGTTCATCTGCGTCGAGGGTGTTGCCAGCGGGATTGCGGTGGGGGAGCCGGGCAGAGGACGGACCCTCCTCGCTCCCTTCGTCGTCCTCCGCGGTGGCAGTGAGAAAATGCTCCGTCTGGTAAAACGGCAGCGGGTCAGCGCCGTTGGCGTCACCGCTGGAGTGCCCGTGGCCGTCCGTGCCACTCGGCTCCATCGCGCTGGAGTTGATGGACTGCACGGCGGCGCCACCGTCCACTGCCGTCACCATCCCGTGGTCATTGGTGTCCTCAAACCCGTCTTCTTCCGCGTCTTGCACCTCTGCACGGTGCACTCGCGGGTTACCGCTGCGCGTTGGCTTCGACAGCGGCGGCCGCGGGGCCAGTTTCTTCGTCAGCGAGGTTCGCCGCACCTGCCCAGACGGCGGTGCCGTGGCCACGGTGTTCCTTGATGACGACCGGCTCCCACGGCGGCCACCACCATCCCCGCCGTCCAGATTCTTCTCCGGTGCGCTGGCGGGTGCGCTGGACTGCAGTGATGGGAGGGAGCTGCGCGAGGGCCGGCGGTGGCCGCCGTCGCGGAGGCTCATAAGGGACAGAGGGGTGCCGCGGGTGCGGGTTGGCTTCCAGTCCCGCGAGGCCGGCGAGAGGGCGTCCTTCTCGCTCTCCCCTCCGCCCCGCTCCGTGCTGGGCAGACTCCTCCGATCCTTCTTGGACTGCTGCGCCGGACCTCCCCTTCTTCGGTTCCCCAGCCCATCACCGTCCGTGGCGGCGGCACCACTGAGCAGCTCACTAGAGGACGACGTTTGGACAGCCCGCAGCGACGGCAGGTGCAGCGGACCACCACCGCCACTGGCGAGGCTCGCCGTGGATTTTTTCTTCGACCCATTCTGCGTGGCTTCAAAGAGCGCCTCACGGAGCTCGTCCACCTCGTGCTGCTGCCGCTGCGCTTCAGCGCGCCAGTACGCCTCCTGCTGCTTGTGGGCCTCGACGGCCGCCTGCAGCGCCGCCGCCTGCGCCGCCTGCGCCTGCAGCTGTGCCTCGTAGCCCTCCTCGCGTCCGCGCATCGTCCGCAGCAGTTCCTCGCTCAGCTGCACGCCCTCCTCCAGTTCCGCGACGTGCGACGGGTCCGGGGCGCTGCGCAGGGCCTCCTGCATCACACGCAGCTGCTCCCGCATCTCCCGCAGCACCCGCGCCGCCGGTGCCTCGTTCAGCTTTGCGTGGTTCACGACACTCTTGGCCAGCGTGGCGTAGCGCAGCGTCGACTCCGTTTCGCCGGCGTTCGCCGCACACGGCGAGACGTTCGCGCACATGACGGTGAAGCTGTTGCCGCCCAAGTTGTCCGAGAGCACGTAGGTGAGCAGGCTCTCTCGGTACGGGATGACGACAGCACCTTTCTTTGCCTTGCCGCCAGTGCCGCCACCCCGCTTCCCGTTACTGCTGCTGCTGCTGCCACTGTTTGTTTGTGCGAGGTGGCGGTTCGCAATGAGGCCGTCGAGCACCCGTCGCAGGGTGGAGAGTGAGGCGTTGATGCTGTTCGCCTCCGCCAGGTGCTTCCCTGTCGTCTTGGACTGCGTGTTGCGCTCACTGCCGGCGAGGTCGACCAGGTTGATCTTACTGAACGTTTCCAGAGCCACCTCGCGGCCTCGCACCCGCCCGCCAGCGCTCTCACGCTGTGTCATCTGCAGCTGGAAGATGGCGTGCGATCGGCTAGACTTGGCGTTCATCGCGGTGCTGCACTGCGTGCGAAGAGCGTTGCCTTGCTGCAGAAAAGCCTCGCACTCCTCCCAGGTGCCCACCGGGACGCTTGTCAGGCCGTCCACGTAGATGCCTTTCGAGGGGTGGTGGCGCACCTTCAGCGTGCGGTACTCGTCGCTGTCCACGTCCTTCTTGTCGAAGCGGCTCTTGTAGCGCAAAATTGCGTTCTTCGGCCGCTGCTTCAGCAGATCACGCACCTGCTCGTTGTAGATCTCCATGTAGGACAGCTGTAGCGTAACTGGCGCCGGCGCACCATCAATCGATTCAANATTGCGCGCCGCGACCTCGCTGAAGAGACGCTGACACAGCCGCGGGATCAGCCCGGGGTGACGCAGCGTGCCCATCATCGTGTACGTCTTCCCGCTGCCCGTCTGCCCGTAGGCGAACATGCACGTGTTGTAGCCCTGCAGCGCAGCGTCCACGAGGGGGATGGCGAGCTGCTCGTAGATGGCCACCTGCTCCGCCTCCGCCTGTGCCTCCTGGGCAGGGGTGTGAGTTGACGCGGTCGCGTGCGTCGGTGCGGCTGCCGCTGGATCGCTGCCGTCGGTGTCATCACCATCCATGATGACGTACGACGACGCCTGACCACCGCTACTCACACCACGGCCCTCAAACCGTCCAGTCGGACTCGCGCCCGTCCGCTGCACATCCAACTCCACGTTCGGCGCAAAGCTGCTGTAGACGTAGTCGTAGGTGAACGCGCTCCGCACCGGGCTCGCCGACAGGAAGCCGCCTCCGCCTGTCCCGTTCTCCCCTCCCGCACCACTGCCGCCTCCACTCACGACGTCGCTCGACAGCGTCTGCGCGTTGAGCAGCACGACCGTCTTGCCATCGCTCTCCACCTCCACCACGGGCGGTGGCACTTCGCCGGCGTCGACGGAGCCGCGAGTGGAGGGGCCGGCGCCGCCGCCGTCGTCGGCGTTGTCGTGCCGCCGCGTCCACGTCCTATCCAGGCCGGCGTGCGTCGCGTTGAGCGACTTGTGGTCCGGGCCAAACGGCTGCCGAAGCGCCACACGACTACGGCGTACCTCCTCCAGCTCCTCGTCGTGCGCCTCGGCGGCGCGTCGCTCCTGCCGCCACTGCCGCACCTCCCGCTGCGTAAACGGACGAATGCGGGCGGCGACGAGGATGCGAAAGTCCGCGACGTCACGCCGAGCACCATTCTATTACTATTATTGTGTGTTTGTTGTGCTGCAGTGACGGTCATGCTGCTGTTGCCATCGTCGACGTCGTTGTCGTTCTCCTCGAAACGTGGGGCCGGGGAGGCGTGGCGGGAGTTGGCGGCGGTGCGCTTGGATTGTCGGGTGCCGCTCTGCCGACTCGGTCCGGCCTTTTCACCGTTGATAAGCGGAAGAGACATTTTACCTTTGTTGATGGGCGTTTTAATTTACGTCCGCACAGATTATGGTGTAAAAATAGAAAAAGAGAAAACAAATTGTTGGTGTTTTGGAAAAATACAGTTCAAAATTGGGGAGTGCAAGAAGGATTATGGTATTTACATAAAAAGAAAAGCAGGAGATTTTGCCACGTAGGACAGCCAAATGGATAGGAATGTAGGTTGCTGGATAAAGAAACAAAAAAAATCATACAAGCACACAAGCACACACACACAAACACACAAACACACACGCCACACAACCGAGCTGAAAAGAATGTGCGATGCAA
>AUXI01000492.1:0-18572 GCA_000482105.1 Crithidia acanthocephali | reverse complement strand
TTGTTTCCGCTGTTTTCGTTGTCTTTCTTATTACCATTGGTTTCCTGCCTTTTATACCCCGTTCTCCTTGCTTTGCCCCGTGGAACCACGTATCTTCCTTTTAATCCTTTGCTCTTTTTACTTTGCTCTCTTGCCAGGCAAAAAGAAAAAAGGAAAAAAAAACCGTCACAGCGTCGAAAAACGATCGTGTCTCTCCATTTCTATGAGCGATACTCACACGTGGTGTGCGGGGCTGGAGAGCGGCGGCGTGCGGAGGGCTGCGGTGGTGCATCGACAGACACACTTGTCCGCACACGTGTACACGCTTTCGCGACGTTGTGGTGGACTCACTGGCTGCACTTCTTCGATGGGTGTAGCGCTGTGGTGCAGACACGCACTGCTGCCTTCTGTTCTCTGTTCTCTGTTCTCTGCTGTTCTGCATCCGCGTGAATGAATGAAACCTATGTATTAGAAGCGACGCGTGCCGTGCTTCCTTTGTCCGTTAATGCATCGGCGGGTGTTGCACTCTCTGTCACGGACACTGTGTTTTATACTTTTGGTACTCTGTGCGTACGCGTTGGGGTACTGTACCGGGCACCTTCCTCTATTGCCCCTTTGGCTATCTTCCTTCTTGCTGTCTTCTACTGCAACTACTTGTTGCTGCTGACTCCTTTTGGTTTTCAAATACTAGTTTTGTGCAGAGAATGACACAATGTGTGGCGACGTCTGCGGAGGCGCAAGAGCTGTGCAAGTCTGTCGACTATTTTCTTCTCGACATCGATGGCGTTGTGTGGTCTGGCGATGCCGTCATCGCACGCATACCGGAAACGCTGCAGTACTTGCGTTCTGAGGGAAAGAGGATACGCTTTTTATCGAACAACCTAATTTACAGCCGTCAAGCCATCGCACAGCAGTTTGCGCGGAAAGGCATTCACGGTGTCACTATGAATGAAATCTACACCGTTGCCTACGCTACGGCGCTCTACCTACAGGAGCGTTTTGCCGACGCATCCGATAAGCTGGTACACCGAAACGTTCTTCTTGTTGGTGGGCCTGGCCTCCACGAAGAAATCCGCACCGTCCTCGCACCAGGCTTCACCACCTACGGCGCGGAGCTGCGCGATGTCGCCTATCGGCCTGACATGGTCGCCGAGGCGTGGGAGACGCCGCTGCTGCCATCCCCGGAAGATGTGCGTGTCGCGGAGCAGTACGGCGGACGACGTGTGTCACTCAAAGAGATGAACTTCGTGGCGGTCGCCGTCGGCCTTGACTTTGAGCTGAACATCACGAAGCTTGCCTGCGCGGCAGCGGTGCTGCAGTGCTGCGACGCGGCTTTTGTCGGCACGAATCCCGACCCGTCTGATCCAGCCGGGGCACATCCGGTTCTGCTGCCGGCATCCGGTGCGGTGCTGGCGGCAGTCACCACCACCATTGGTCGGCCACCCGAAGTGATGTGTGGCAAGCCGAGTCCCACGCTGGGCCACTTGTTGCTGGAAAAAGAGGAGGCGGAGAATGGTCAAGCAGGAGGTGTGGACGCGCGTCGTATGGTGATGATTGGCGATCGCCTGATGACGGATATTCAGTTCGGCAAAGGGATGAATGCTCGCACGGCGCTAGTGTTGAGTGGTGCGCAGAAACTAAAGGATGTCGAGGATATTGCGGCCAAGGGCAACGCGGAGGAGCTACCTGACTTTGTTTTGCATTCTCTGGCTGATTTCCTCCCGTCCTCCGCGTGATGGAATGTGTTACATATAAGTACATTTTTTTTTTTTTACTATCCAGAAGATTCCATGTACTTTCAATGATCTCTCGCTGCCGTGTCACGATCAGTACCTCAATACCAACAAAGAAGAAAAACAGGCTTTCATTTCCCTAGAGTGATGTCTTGCTCCTGGAATGCAGTGAAAACGTTTTTCCAATGCTGATATGGACTACACAGCTTCGCCTCTTTTGTCGCTACCTATGCTCAGCTTTTAAAGAAGTAGTTGTGTACAGTAGCGGTTTCACGTGTGTCTTGTTTCGGTCCCATCTTCCCTGTTGTCGTGCATTCTCTCACTCTGGTTCAACTCCAATCCATTTTGAGTTCCTCACAATAGAAGCGCCTCTCAAACAACTCAGTATTCTTTTCTCTTCTGCTCAAACGTCTCGCCACCTCAAGGCTCTCACACGCACCACACTTTTCCCTCTTTACTGCCAGACTTCTTTGCTCCTTCTTTTTCTACGACTATGCCGCAGCGTATGACTCCCGTGCTGGCGGCTCAGCTGCTCGCCTCTCCGCTCAAGTACGTCCTGCTCGACATCGACGGTGTCATCTGGAGTGGCAGCCACGTCATTGACCGCGTGCCGGAGACGCTGCAATACCTGCGCTCCCAAGGCAAGGAGATCCGCTTCCTGTCCAACAACGCGTCGCTGTCACGTGAGCAACTGCAGCAGTCGTTTGCCAAGAAGGGCATTGATGGCGTGCAGACAAAGGAGTGCTACAACAGCGCGTACGCGGCGGCGCTGCGCATCCAGCAGCTGCTGGGCACGGCAGAGACGCCGGATGCGGAGCGGCTGGTGCACGGCAACGTGTTCGTGATTGGTGAGCAGGGCCTGCACGACGAGCTGCAGCGCGTGCTGGCGCCGGGCTTCATTACGTACGGCGTGGAGCTGCACGACGCGGAGAAGGCTGGCGGGTACAACAAGGATTTATTGGGCGATGCGTGGCGCAAGCCCTGCCTTCCGGCACCGCAGAAGCGCTTAGTGATGTGCGATGGCAACACGTGCCGCATGATCCAGGCAGGCACGGACAACGCGGAGCACATCTCGTTGTCTGACCTTAATCCCGTGGCCGTGGTCGCTGGCTTGGACTTCCACTTCAGCACGCTGAAGCTGGCCTACGCCGCGCTGGCACTGCAGGGCCCGCCGAAGTCGCTGTTGAAAGACGGCGAGGCACCGAAGGCGGCGCTGTTCATCGCAACAAACGAGGACCCGCAGCTCTCCGTTGGCAGCGACAACGTTCTCTTGCCCGGCGCTGGGGCGATGGTGTCCGCGCTGCGCACGTCGATTGGGCGGGCACCCGACGCGGTGTGCGGGAAGCCCAACGTGGACATGGCGAAGATTCTTTTCGCCGCGGAAGGGATCGTCAATCCGAAGGAGACGTGCATCATGGTGGGCGATCGCCTGACGACGGACGTGGCCTTTGGCAACGGGGCTGGTTGTGAAACACTGTTGGTGCTGAGCGGGATTGAGGGCCTGGCAGATGTGGAGAAGGCAGAGGCGGAGGGCAACACGCTGATGGTGCCGAACTACATTGCCGACTCGCTGGCCTGCTTCCTGCCTCAGTAAAGTGCGCTTGGTCTCGTTTCCCAGCGTTCTCTGTGGGTGGAGAAAGGGACTGCCAAGTGCTGCGTGACTGCACTGTTCTACTGCATTATAATCTGAGCAGCGGAGCGTCATCGCCTCAAAAGCTGTTTGTGTTTCCGGTTTCTAAGGGAATCTTTATTACTGTTTGCGTTTACTCCTTCTCCAGACTAAAGTGGCTGAAGAACTTAGAAAATGATGTGCTGATATAGACCGTGTGTGTGGTACGTGGTCAGTTTATGTGGTGTTCTGTTCGTGTTGGCGTGACAAATCCGCCAATCACTCTAAAAGCGCTTTTTCTTTTCTCTTGCACAGACGATATCTGCTGACATCGACGGAAACTATCATGCGCGTGGCGGCGTTTGGCTGCAGCATCGAACTGGTTGAAGACAAAGATGTTCTTGCCACGTCTTTCTCTCTACTATACAGTACCCATTTTGTTTTCTTTTCTCTCTCTCTTCCCTCTCTCTCTCTCTCTCTCTTCCGTCTCGTACAGTTAGAGCTATTGCGCTATTCCTACGAGCATCACAACCTCGCAGAATACCCTTTAACCCTTTAATTTCACTCTAGTGACTGACGAGCCTTCCTCTGCAGCGAGATCCTGACACCTCAAAAGGCAACAAAGGAACTCTTTTCCGTAGAAGCACTGGACGCCACCGAAGCTTAGAGTAGCAGCAGAAACAAATCGACAACAAGTAGATTTGACTGTTCTTCTTTTCTTTTCGTTTATTGTTTCCTCTCTTTTTGGTTCCAGGAAAGACACACACCCTCAACCCTTAACTCACCGTCACAATGCCGAACCTCTTCCGCCTCGTCACCACGAGCAACGCCGATTTGGCTGGTGCGGAGTACGACCACCACAGCAACAACAACAACAACCACCACCGCCACGGCCTCTTCTCAAGCCACCGTCATCACGACTCGCCCAGCCCCAGCAGCACCTCCCCGTCGGATCACCACCACCACCACTCAAACCACCACGGCAGCCACGGCAGCCACGGCGAGGCGTCTCCTCGTGGGTCGTCGAACCACGGCGACGCTGCGACGACGACGGCGCCTGCTGGCGGCCGCACCGGAAGCACCCGCCGCGCCAACTACCCGGAGGCCCTCCCGTCCGCCCTCAGCAAGCGTTTCACCGGCCCGGTGCAGGGCACCGCGGTGCTGGATGAGAGCGTCATGCCGCTGGAGGATGCGGCGATTCTCTTTGAGATGGTCACCCCGGAGAGCACCCCGCTGCTGAAGTCGCACGTGA
The DNA here is from genome assembly GCA_000482105.1 of Crithidia acanthocephali. NCBI lineage: Eukaryota > Euglenozoa > Kinetoplastea > Trypanosomatida > Trypanosomatidae > Crithidia > Crithidia acanthocephali. The sequence goes on along the minus strand of AUXI01000492.1, from coordinate 13,999 downwards.
AGGAGCGCTTCGAGACGGCCATCGAGGAGGCCGTGGCACAGCGCCGCCAGGAGGCACGGGAGCGTGCGCAGCGTGAGGAGGAGGAGCAGCAGCAGCAGCAGCAGGCATCCCTTGGCAGCGACAGTCAGGATGGCAGCTCCGAGGAGCCGACGGGTCCGCAGCACGTGCGCAACAACACCTTCAGTTTCTTCAAGATCGACGACAGCCTTGCCTTCGCCTCTCAATCGAACAGCACCCACCACCGCCGCCGGCACGTGCTGACGGATGGCGGCTACTTCCTCTTCACCGACAGCTACCTCAGCGCACACCCGAACTCCGTCGTGACGGGGGTGACGAGTGAGCTGCAGCTGGCCGCGGCCGACGACCTCTCGCCCTTCCACCACCGTGCGGAGGGTCCTGAGGCGGAGAAGCTGAAGCTGCAGGAGGTGAAGGATTACATACGGGAGGTGGAGCACGAGTACCGCCCGCTGTTCCGTCGTCGCACCTCGGCGATGGTCTACGGTCGCGGCCAGTACCTGCACACGAGCTCGCCTGACCTGACGAGCAACGAAGTGTACTACGCAACGCCGATCAACGACGAGCAGGAGAAGATGGCGCCGGAGATCAAGAAGGAGAAGACGGTCAGCAAGCTGCGCCGTGTGTTCTCCACTCCGCTCATGTCGAACTAACCACAAGGCAGCATCAAGCCATGCAAGTCTCGTCATGTCCTGTTTTGAGAGATCACACGCTGCGCGGAATCTTCTGGCGCAACAGGTATTCGACCCACATTCATTTCCTCCTCCTTCTTTTCCAAATGCAATCCTCTGCGAAACGCTAAACGATCTTCTTTCTGAGAAGCTTTGTGTTTGTTTTTCCCCCATCTCTTCCGTTTCACTACAATCCTGCTGACGTCGTCTGACGCATTCTTCATTTTTCTTTTTTTCCTTTTTTTTCTTTTGCGCAGGTTTGTGTATTGTTTCCTTTGTAAATGCATCTTTTTCTTCTTTTCCTTGATCTGTCTCTGGTTTTTGGTGAGTCTGTAGGATTGTGTCGACAATAATGTTCTCTTGTGAGCGTTCTTAAATTCTTTTTTTTTTTGACATATTTCACTTGAAAGCCTCAAGTGCACTCACCTTTCTCTCTTTTTTTTTACTTGTTTTTCATCTCATTGCCCTTATTATCTTCATCATATGTTGAAATAATGGTGCACTTGAGCACGAAAGCAAAACGCAATTCGCTCGTCTTTATGATGGCGCGATTTTGCCACGCTCCCCTCTTTTTTTTTTCGTTTCGTTCTCTTACTGTTCAATTCTCGATAATTGCCAACAGATGTACTGTTGTTTCTTTTTTTTTTTATCTCTTAAAGTTGCGGTGACGCATTCACGTTGGTCTGAATAAACGCAACAACAAAAAAGACAGTGTTTGTGAGGGTGTGAGGCCACTGAAAAAAGCAATACTCGTGCTGTTTTCAGAATGGCAAGGCAGGCTGTTGTGTTCACGCAATGACGGTGCACACAGTACGCTTTGCAGACTTGATGGAAACACACGAGACGCAGCAAGAAAATTCTTGTGGACGGTGACACTCTCTCTTTCTGCGTTTGATTTTTCTCATACAGCAGCAAACTAATCACTATAGTCTTCACGGCTATGCACTTTTTCTTTTTTTTCTTTGGCGTTTTTCTTGTTTGTTTTAGCTGCGTACTAGTAGCAAGTAGCCGACATGTGACTTTTTTTTCTGTTTTCTAAAAAACAGTTGACAAACAAGGTTCTTTTTCACTGTTCCTCTTCTTTTCCTCCTCATAACTACTGTCTCACTGACACGAGACGTTGTTGCAGGGATACCTCCTGACTGCAACAACCAGCAAAAGCGCAAGCTTTTCAGTTTCTACATCTCTTTTTCTTTTCCCTTTTTCCTCATTTTGAGACTAAAATGCTTGCTGCGTTTCAAGGTGAAGTCAAATCAAACCATTATAGTTATATACGTGAGCCAGCTCTTGTGCAGAAGCTGCTTTTTCATTCAGCCCCCTTTTTGTCAATTCATTTTTTTTTCTTCTAGTATTCAAACTACAATATGCAACTTACGAGTTCAGCGTTATTACCACTTACCAGAGTGCATTAAGCAGTCTTTAAAAATATGTCAAACACACTTTTAACAGCTAAAACCATCGACCATCTGTCTCACACATGGAGGCATAGAGAATCGCGAAGGTGGTACAGTGTTGTGCAGTTGTCCGAGAATGCAGGGGTAGCAACAGGAGTCGTATCAACAGGTAGCCCAAAGAAGCTTCTTGGTGACATGGTGGTTGGCATTGAAGCAGAAAAACAAAAAGAGCTCGCTCAACTTGTGATGCTTAGTAAGAAGCTGTGCAGAGTCGACGTTGGAGACGCACACCACGACGTAGAAAAGGAGCTTTTATTGAGCTTCTAGCGTCGCCGCTCCTTTTTGTTCACTGTTCCATTCTTGCTCTTCTACGACCATCACTACTTCTCTCTCTTCAACCTTTTTTTTTCTCGAAAAGACAGTGCACAGCCATGACGAGCTCAGCGACCGACCTGACCTCACTGTTGGAGGCAGCAAAGGCAATGGCGGACAGTGCTCAGCACGCACATCGGCAGATCCGCAGCCTCATAGATGCACAACACCGCGACGCAGCTCTTGCGCGTCTGACAAGCCATCAAGAGTTTTTCCCAGCGAATAAGACTTCTCGTATCACCGCCGCACATAGATCACGTACAGTGTATGCGGCAGCTGGGGCGACGGAGGAAAGCACACGTCACCTTGACCTCCTGCAGCATCAGCGGGATGGCGTGCGGTGGCTGCTGGCTTTGCATGCGCTTCATCTGCACGGCATCGTCGCGGATGAGATGGGGCTGGGCAAAACAGTTCAAGTCCTCGCCTTTTTCGCTGCGCTGGCCAAGCGTGGTACACTCGGCACTTTCCTCGTTGTCGCCCCCCTCTCCACCTTAGACAACTGGCAGCGCGAGGTGACGCGATGGCTGCCGTGGATGCACGTGACGCTCTTCCACGGCACCTACGCGCAGCGGAGTCGCCTGCGCGTCCACCTGCGTCGACGCCACCGCCGCGCCTTCCAACGCCGTGACGAGCTGCGTCAACAGTGGTGTGACGGTGTGTCGCCCAGCGTGTTGGCGTGCGCAGTAGGCGGTGTCGTCCTCGCGAGCTACGAGGCGGTGATGCAGGACGGCGGTGCCCTCGCCCGTCTGCTGCAGTGGGATGTGACGGTGGTGGATGAAGCACACCGGCTGAAGAACGGGGCGTGCAAGCTGCTGCGTACACTGCGCAAGGCGGACTGCCCCATGCGACTCATCTTGACAGGGACGCCACTGCAGAACAACCTGGAGGAGCTGTGGACGCTGCTGGCGTACGTCTCGCCGCAGCTCTTCTGCCACCGTGATGTGTCGCAGCGAGACGCACGCGAGGTGATTGCGCAGTTGTCGGAGATGACAAAAGACAACGAAGGTGAGGTGCGCGGTGCAGACGACTTCTCGTTGGACGACTACGCCGGCTGCGACACGCGCACTCCACGAATTCCAGCCTCAGTTGGCTGGGTAGACCAGCAATTTGATGCTCCAGCACCACTGGAGCGGACAACAAGAGCCTCTCACCAGCTGCTGCACTACTTGAAAGCTGCCCTGCAACCTTTCATGCTGCGACGCACCAAAGCCTCCGCTGGCCTTCTCCTCCCACCCAAGTACGACATCTACATCCCCACGCCACTCACCGCAGACCAGCAGACGTTTTACGACCGCGTGACGACGCAGGAGCGCTACGCAGCGAGCCGTCTCACACACCTGCGCAAGTGCTGTCTGCACCCCTTCCTCTTTCCTGAGTTCTACGACGAGATACAGCACCGTCTCGTTTCTGGCGGCGACACGCGCAATCCGACGCCAGCGCAGCAGCTTGACGCGTTGCTTCGGAGCTCTGGTAAGTTGCAGATGCTCGATGCGATGTTGCCGCAACTGCGCCAGGGCGGCCACCGCGTGCTGCTCTTTTCTCAGATGACGAAAGCACTTGACCTCGTGGAGGAGTACCTGACGCTGAAAAACCAGTGGATCGAGTCAGAGTGCTGGGCATCGACCCGGCTGGCTGGGTCAATGAGGGCTGAAGACGGCAAGTCCCGTGCAAGCTGTGACGTACGGCATGTGTGGTCGCGCTTGTTGCCGTACACGCGTCTGGACGGCACCTCCTCCGCGCTGGAGCGTTGCGAGGCTATTCGACTCTTTCAAACTGGCGCGGAGGCAGCGCAGACGACTCAGAGCAACGCAATGAAAACACTGACGAGCTGCAGCGAGGACACAGACGCACTTTCAAGTGTGCGCAGCCACAACGATGTTCATGCACCAACACCGGCCCAACGAGAGAGGAAACGCCAACGGGAGAGTGATCGAGCAACGCTCTTGCGCGGTGTTGCCGAGGATGATGCCATCTTTGAAGACGATGGACTTCCGTCAGCTCCCACAGTGCAATCAGCTGTGCCTCGCACCACATCTGGCATCTTGTCAGAGAAGCCGCTGAATGCAAACCTTTCCAGTGGTGCTTTCAAGCCACGAGGATTTGTGAAGCAGTGCTACGCTAACCTCCTGCGGCGACCCGCCACTCCCGATGATGCAACCGGCATCCGAGATGGAAATCATGGAGCGTCTTCGCAGGTGAGGAGTGAGCAAACAGTCACTCGTGTGACCACAAGCGGAGTCGTCTCCGACGCACGTGAAGCTGCGTTGTCTCACGACGCACTGTCCTCTACGGACTGCCCTTCCTCCCCTTCCTCCGCGTCGAAGCTCTTTCTTTTCCTCATCAGCACCAGAGCCGGCGGGGCAGGGCTCAACCTCACGGCAGCGGACACCGTTATTCTGCTCGATGGCGACTTCAACCCGCACAACGACCTGCAGGCGGTAGACCGGTGCCACCGCATCGGCCAGACACGACCCGTGGCGGTGTACCGCCTGGTGTGTCCGCACACGGTGGAGGATGAACGACACCTGCGCATTGTGCAGAAGAAGATGCAGCTGGACGGGCTCATCCTGGAGGATAGTGAGGGGCAGCGACGACAAGCTGGGAAGAGGCCGATGCACGCTGCGACGCTGTTAGAATGTGCGACGAGGAGTGCTGCGCCACGGAAGCGTCGCTCACGCAGCAAGCCTGAGAGCACGATGGACGCATCAGGACTGACACCAGCGCAGCTGGAGTTGTTACTGAGCCGTACGTGGCTACAACAGGCAACTGCTTCAACAGATACTGGCGGAGGCGAGTTTGACGGCAGCTGATGCAGCTTCTCGAAGGTGCGCGGCAACTATCGCCAACACAAAACTACATTTCACGACTTATTTCTTCTAGATTATTCTTGTCACAACCACATTTTTTTTATTGATGCTTTGATAGATTCTTGAAAGGAAAACACCAACTGGCTAGCTGTTCTTTTTCGCAAAGAAGTTTGGAAACGCATTACGGGGGCACTTCACTTCCCCCCAATACCGTCCCAGTGAAACAATTATCTGACACTGAGAAAAAAAAAACTAATGGAGCAGGCTAACAAATGGACGTGAAACTGCATCGAGTGTTCTAACTTCAGCCTGTGTTGACGCAAACTCTCATTAACCATTCTCTCTCTTTTGAGTGTGCTGAACACTTTCCTCTTCTTCTTTTTGTCTTCTCCATTCTTCTGCTTCTCGCAACTGAAGGCCTCATTTGGCATCACAGTGTTTTCTTTCTCTTCTGCAGCTATCCCGCACACACCATATTCTTCATTTTTTTTCTTCCTCACAAACCATGTCCCGCTTCACGCTGCTCTCGCTGCTGTGCGCGGCGCTGGCGGTGCTGGTGCTGACGGCGGTGCCCGCTGCGGCGTGGTGGTCGAAGGGGCATATGGCGGTGGCCCTCGTCGCACAGCGCCACATGAGCGCGACGGCGGTGGCGAAGGGCAACGCGGCGGCGGCGGTGCTGTGCAAGTCCGGCCCCTACCCGATGAGCCCCGACATGGTGCAGTCGGCGTCGTGGCCGGACGACATCAAGGACGTGGGGCTGAACACGATGTCGACGTGGCACTACACCAGCACGCCGTACTTCCCGGACGCGGACTTCCGGCTGAGTGTGTCGCCGGTGCAGCCGGTGAACGTGGCGACGGCGATCCCGATGCTGCAGACGGCGCTGCAGAGTGCGTCGGCGACGTCGGAGATCCTGTCGCAGTCGCTGGCGCTGCTGATCCACTTCATGGGTGACATCCACCAGCCGCTGCACAACGCGAACGAGTTCTCGAAGACGTACCCGACGAGCGACTTCGGCGGCAACAAGCAGACGGTGACGGTCGACGCGGCTGGCACGAAGATGCTGCTGCACGCGTACTGGGACTCGATCGCGGAGGGGCCGTCCGGCGGGGACGTGCCGCGGCCGCTGAGCGCGGACGACTACGCGGACCTGGCGAGCTTCGTGGACTACCTGGAGGCGACCTACGCGTCGACGCTGACGGACGCGGAGAAGGCGCTGCAGAACACGACGACGATCAGCGCGGAGACGTACGCGCTGGCGCTGCAGTACGCGTACCCCGGCGCGGCGGACGGTGCGACGCTGACGGACGCGTACAAGGCGGATGCGAAGCGCGTGGCGGAGCGGCAGGTGCTGCTGGGCGGCTACCGCCTGGCGCTGATGCTGAACACGACGCTGCGCGCGGTGAGCACGAGCGCCATCACGGAGGGCGTGAAGAACGTGGAGGCGGAGGTGCCGACGACGGACAGCACGGCGGTGGTGAACCACTACGTGCAGAAGGGCCTGAGCTCTGGTGCGACGGCCGGCATTGCGGTGGCGCTCTTCTGCGCTGGCGTCGTCGTCGCTGCGATTGTCGTGGTGGTGCTGATGTGCTGCTGCAAGGACGACGGCTATGGCAAATACCAGGAGGTCGCCGTTTAGGATAGCAGGGACTGAGTGGTCGTCGCAAATTGACGGTAATTATCACTCCGTGTCTCTCGTTTTTTTTACTTTTATGAAAATACAAACTGCATATGCTTAGTGAAAAAAAAAATAATAACTTTTTTATTAGTTTTGTAAGTGTTTAAAGTGACTCATATACAGCGTTTCTATACGTTTGTTTTCTTTTTTGTTCGTATCGGATAAAACGAACTCTGTGCACGTGAGGGTGATAAAAACTAAAAAAAGTGAGCGCGACATCGAAGTCAGAAGGCTCTCAATTATCGACTGAAAGCGTTTTATATGCATTTTGTTTTGACTTATTCCTTCGTTTCTGGTTAGGTTGGTGAAGGGCCAGGTATCTTTTTTTCTCTTTGTTGATCTAAACACCTAAGTTGACAATGCAGGTAGTGTTAGAAGGTTACGGAGAAGTTGCAGGGTCTCTCAAGTTGCAACCTCTCCGAACTCCTGCAGTAAAAGAACACTAAAGTCAAAAACAGCATCAAGATTCTAAATCCTAAGTATCTTCTTTTCTCTCATCAGAATCAAACAATTAAAGAGATAAAGAATCTTTTTCTTTTGTTACTAGTACCGGAAAAAAGGAAAAAGTGCATTGACTTGCTTGGCGTTGTACTGTTGAGAGTTTCAAGGCGACCAGCAAACAGTGTGAGGATGATGCGCTGACAAAAAAAAAAAAAACAACACAAAACCAAGTGCTGAAAATGAAAACGAAAAACATCTTTGTTTTTATTCTTCTTGTCCTAATACCTTTAGTTTACTTAAACTGTAACAAGAAAACGAAATCATTGCTGAGAGGCTGGGCTGCGTCGCTCTGCGCGATTCCATGGGCGACGCAGCACTCGGGTACTGTTCTTAAACACTCACACCAGCATAGAGAGTGTGAGACGAGTGAGAACGGAGGAGTGCGAACAGCATAAATGCAGTTTTGACATCCGAAAAAGAAGCTGAATTGTGAGACGCTGCGTGTACCAATAAACTCAGAGAGCTCACTATGCCGATGTCCTATCTGTCAGTCGTTCGCTCGGTCATCCTTATTTCTTTTTTTCTTGCATCTGTGAAGGGTCACGTTTCCTTACTGCTCGCAGCATTTTTCTCACTTCTCACTCAAACACCCATTCCACGTCCAAGCATGTCACAGACCGCGACGGCCACCGTATGCCCCTATGCCGGGTCCATCCACTACCGCTCGCTCGGCATGGCCGCGATCGCCATTGCTGGGCTGCCCACCGCGTGGAACATCGTGGCCCGCAACGAGTACCACCACCACACCCTGGAGAAGTTGATGCGCAACAAGAAGCGCGGTGCCTACCTGCTGGCGGCCGCCATCTTCCTCGGCAGCGGGCTGCGGGACTGGTCCTTCAAGGTGGCCATGTCGCACACCCCGAGCTCCGTGCTGCCGTTGCTGTGTTGCGAGGCGTTTGGGAAGGAGACGGCGCCGCTCATGCGTAAGGTGATGAAGGGTGTCGGGGCTGCGATGATGGCCGCCGGTACGACGCTGGTGGTCTCCTCCTTTGCCCGGCTCGGCGTCACCGGGACGTACCTGGGGGACTACTTCGGGATTCTCATGACGGAGCGGGTGACGGCCTTTCCGTTCAGTCACTTTGAGAACCCGATGTACCTCGGTGCCACGCTGAACTTCCTCGCCGCCTCGATTGCGGAGAATAACGCGGTGGGGGCATTGCTGACGGGCTGGGTGGCGCTGGTCTACCACGTCTCGACCAAGTACTTCGAGAACCCGTTTACATCGATGATCTACAGCAAGCGGGCGGAGGAGGACGCCAGCAGAGGTGCGCCAGCGAAGGCTTAGATCTGTGCTTCCAGTCGACACTTAGGATGCGCTTCATATGCTGTACTAGCAAACAGTTTCCCTGTTGTTGACGTTGGTTAGCGGCTTTTCACACCAGCTTTTGTTTTTTTCTTCTCATTCTTTCTTGTTTGTGTTTGCGTGATCGCTACCTGTCTTTGTATCCTCGGCTCAAAGGTGCTGCGCGTTCACCCGTACTCTACCGTTTGACAAAGAAAGAAGGAAAGGAAGACATCTAATAACTGTTTTTTTTTGTTTTGTTACACTACTGCACTATGACGTGTCAGAGATGAGAACAAGTAAAACCGCTGGTGCCTCTGCTCCGTCAAGTGTCTCTCTTCGTCTTTGTGCCGTTGAGAGATGCAGTGGCTTCGATGCTACTCTGCGTTGTGGCTTCGTCTTCTTTTCTTCTCCTACCACTGCTTCCTCTTCCTTTGTGCCTTTTCGTTTCCCTGGACTTCACGTGCGATGCGCTGTCTCGAAGTAGAGTACTGCTTTTTATGCATACAAAAAGCCTCTTTCGTACACCAGCCAGTTCTTTCTTCTTTTTTTTTCCCTCCCTTCGATGGCGCTGCAAGCCATTGCCGCCTTTTTTATACCCCTCTCACCCGATGACAAGCTGGAAATGTACCGCGCGGCGCGGTGCGCGCGTCGCGCCTCCGCCTCCTCCGCCGCCGCACCCGTAGCCCTCTCCGCCATCCAACTCACACCACAGCCCGCTGCCATGGAGGACGCTTTCAGCGACGACGTAGATGATGCAGACCCGCCGGTGATTGGCTTTGTGCCGCTGCGTGCGTCCACCCCGTTAGCCTTTGTGTGCGCACACCCCCTCTGTCGAGTGACAGCCGAGGCTTCACAGGAAGGGGTGCAGATCGGCTTCACGCACTACGAGCGGCCGGAGCTGCCGCCACTGCCGTCTGCCACGTACGTGTGGGACATCACACCGCCGCCGCCGCCGGAGTTGTCGGTGCACGTCACGCGGCTCCCGCTGCGCACGTCGGGCTTCTCGCAGGGTCTGTGGTGGCTGCGGTACATGCGCCAGTCGCGTCCAACGGATCAGCCCTTCCACAGCCCCAATGCAGCCGTGACGACGTTCCCGCCGTTTTGCCCAGTCCGCAACATCCGCATCGTGCTGGAGAGGGAGAGCAGCCCTGTACGGCGAGATGCTCGCAGCAACGCGCAGCTGGCGTCGCTGACAGCAGATCAGGCGAATGCCGAGGTTGTGAGCGGGTCCAAAGAGAGCCCGTTGGGTGCGGGGGACCTTCTCCTCGTCGACGACGCCGATGACGGCCGCGACAGCGATGTCACGGGTGTGCCCTTCACCTCGCTCGAGCTGCAGCAGCTGTGCTTCCTGCCCGCAGCGATGCGCCTGCTGCCCTGCCTCTTTGGCGTGCAGCTCGCTGCTGTTCTATTTTCGCGGTGCACGTGTGTGTTTGATGCCACGCTGCGGGATGCACAGCGCTGTCGCTACTCTCCCTTGCCTCCCACTGCGGAGGGGAGCAGCAGCAGCTACCGTGACGGCCATGAAGCGAGCTTTGGCATACAGCTTCCATTGCCTTCCACGGTTTCTCTCCCGTACGGCGCATCGCACGTGTCGTACCTCAGCGTGAGTGCGTGTGGCAGCGAGGCGTTTTGGATCTGCGTCACGAGGTTCTTCATCTTTCCACAGTGTCTCGATGCGTCTCCCGCCACGCGTCTGAAGCTGACGCCACTCGCGGTGTTGGATGTTGGGGACAACAAGAGCCTCTCGCCGAAGCAACTCCACGGCATGTTGCAGGCTGTAAAGCAGCGCAACACCATCGTGGAGGCCTCGAGCCTCGACGCTTCGCCAAGCGTGCAGCACACAAAGCTCGTGAGCCTGCGGGAACTCAACACGTCCTTCACGTATGCCATTCGAGGCGTGCGGTGGAAGAGGGACTTTGAGGGTCTTGGGTGTCAGCTGCTGCGCCTCGCCATGGCCCGCTGTGACGTGGACGGGGACCTTGTGGTGGACATCCTGAGCGCTGGGGAAACCTTCCCTGCACACCCGGCGATCCCGGACACCGACGAGCCCTTCTCCGCAGCGGTGCGTCGCATGCTGCTGCTGGACATGCGCTGGAATCTGAAGGTGAAGAGTGCTGCGATACGGCAGCTGCGGGACGACCACGCGATTCACTGCAAGCATCTTCGCGTGGCAGGCTCTGGCATTGAGTTGGAGGAGGGGCATCGCTTTGCAACCACCGTGACACCGTAAAAAAAAAAGGCTGCGTGCTGTTTTGCTTTCAAATCCACGATGCATGCAACTGGTTGTCTTTTATTTCAAAACTTACCTTTTTGCTTTTTAAATGTTTCTGTTTTCCTGTCATGAGGTGACGACACACACTCGCGCACACTCCACACGATCGATATTTGTTTTGCACCCACTATTTGTCTTGTTCTCATCTGTTTACCTTTCGTTCTCTGCTACTCTAAACGTGAAAGCATACATGTTTGGATTTCTTTTTTCTTTTTCTTTTTTTTCCGTCGTTTCTTTTATTGTAACGTTCTTCTCCCTGTTGAAATTCTCTATCTTTGTTTTTGCTTTCCAGACCAATACCAGCGTGAAGGAGAAAGAATGTCTTCCTGCTGTCGTCACACCTCTTCTCATTCAAGGGTGATCAAAACACTAAATGCGGTCAAGTATGCTTTCCACCTTCTTTCCAACAACGGCCGAGTAACCCGTGTAACGAAAAGAATAAAAAATCCCGTTCTAAGATGAGAAGAGAAGTGTTTGTGTTTTGGGCTTTGCAAGCGCGTAGCTCTTCTGTTGTAGAGCAATCGTGCTTTTCCAACCTCCAAAAAACGTGTAAGTACTGCTTTGGCTCTGCCAGCACGTGTTGCTTGTCCGCACGGAAGACGATGCGGACCTACGATTTGCTGCACGACACATGATCTTTTGTAGTATAGGCTGCGAACGGAGTGACAGATGGTGAGACGACAAGGCAACTGTTCAGGTGACTGCTGCAACATTGATCTTTTTTCTTTTCTTTCTTCCTTTCACTATGTCATCTATCTGTTGTTACCACTGGAACGTTTTTTTTCTACTTCGGGGATATACACATGCATTGCAGCTCTACTCAACACTGTAAACAACGCTGCTTCAGAAAAAAAAAAGCTTCAGCACTGGTTGTCCTAAGTAGAACGCACACACCTGACTCTGTTTTACGTGGACCTTCTACACAACACATATACACCCCGACGCACACGCAATAACGCTTCTCGTTTCCTCACCCATCCATCCCCTTTTTTTGCCATCATGGGTCAGTGGTTAGCCTCCGCCTTTAGCTCCCTCATGGGAAAGCAGGAGGTGCGCATCGTCATGGTCGGCCTCGACGCTGCCGGTAAGACGACCATCATCTACAAGCTGAAGCTAGGTGAGGTGGTGACGACGACGCCGACGATCGGCTTCAACGTGGAGACGGTGGAGTACAAGAACCTGAAGTTCACCATGTGGGACGTCGGTGGTCAGCAGAAGCTGCGCTCGCTCTGGCACTACTACTACCAGGGCTCGAACGGTGTCATCTTTGTGGTGGACAGCAACGATCCGGAGCGTCTGCCGCTGGCGAAGGAGGAGCTGGACAAGATCCTGGCCGAGGAGGAGCTGCGCAACGCGGTGCTGCTCGTCTTTGCGAACAAGCAGGATCTGCCGAACGCGCTGACCACGACGCAGATTACGGAGAAGCTGGGCCTCTACAACATCCGCCAGCGTCGCTGGTACATCCAGGGCTGCTGTGCCACCACGGCGCAGGGGCTGTACGAAGGCCTTGACTGGCTGTCCAACAACATCTCTGCTTCCATGCCCTCATAGAACAAAAAAACCAAGCGAATCGAGAAGAAGCGCGCGAAAGTAAAAGAAGCTGCTACACTCCCTGATGAGCTGCTCCGATGGTGTGTCCTCAGCTAGACCTTCGCCGTTCCTGCAAGAATAAACATGCAACTGTGTTCTTTTGCTGCATCCCTCCTGCCTCCGCTGCTCAACTAGGAGGAGAATAAGAAAGAAAAAGCTTGCAGGTTTTCGTTTTTCTTTTTTGGTTCATTGCAATAGTTAAAGCTGCGACAACTAGTAATTCTGAACTGTATCATTTTTTTTTCATCTTACGCAGTCACTTTGACATTGCACCTGGTGACACGCAACACTGCTTGTTGCTCTCCTTCTAGTTTTTTCTTACCCATTGCAAATGGGCTTGGCTGACGAAACAATACTGAATAAAAACAGTCTTTGGGCTCCAAAAAGAAGGAGAGCCCGTGAAAAAAGAAGAACTGTGCTCTACTCTCTTTGATGCAGTGTTGAAATAGTCGTTTGCGTATCCTGTGGCTGTCAGGAAGAAGCGCTGGAATCAGTCGTAGTGACTTTGGAGAAAATAAGTAGGAGAAGACAGAAATGGTCATGTGTGACAGTTTGTTTTCTGTCTAGTCTCTTCTTTTTCTTTTGCTACTGCTGGTTGCTTGCTTTGCTTCTTGTTGTGTTTTGTGCGCGTCACACACTCCTTTGACTTTTTTTTCTTGAACGGCGAGCGTTCCGTTGTATCTGTTTCTTATCCTTGTAAGCACATGTCTAATCTGTGCACTTTCCCTTCTAAAGTGTTTCTGTTGGTTGTCTTTAAATGTACCTTTGGTTTTAAAGAGTGTTGCAGAGATGTGAAAATGTACGGCTGGCGTCAAAGTGTGTGTGCCCTGCAATCCCGCCACCGACCGACATCTGACTCCTTCTGCAAAAGGTGCGTCAGCGATTCCAAGGAAAGAGGGCCCTTGACGGCAAAGCTGAATAAAAATTGAGGGCTGAAGGAAGACAGCGTTTTTCAGCTCTTTCATTTCCACCCGCACGCTAAACACACATGGCCCCAAAAACACCTCACTGTATGATGTTGATTCCGTTGTCAGCACTCTTTACCACGCCTTGTTCTTGTTAGTATGTCTTCCCCTACAATCGTCGTCTCTCTCTCTCTCTCTCATTCCCGCTGCTCCTCGCGCCTCTTTTCGATGGTCAACGAAACCCAACAGTATCTCTCTCTTCCTACTGATATTTTGAGAAGGTCAAGTTAAGACTAACGCACTCGCCTCTCACTCTTCGCGCTCCACATCGAGTCTTCTTCTGCAGTTATCTTCTTTTTGTATTCTTCTTTTTGTTCTCACAAAGACCACCTGCTGTAGCCATGTCTGTACGACCCCGCCATCAACGCCGCGCTGCTGAACATGTGCGCACAGGTGCAGGACAGCGCCAACAACGCAGCGACTACCGGCACGAGCGGCAGCGGTGCACC